>JAPYZL010045727.1:0-14714 GCA_030522825.1 Platygaster orseoliae
GCAAAAAACCGCACCTTGATTGCATTATTGGTTCCCCTACAATCCATTGTCAAAAAACAGTATCAAAAACAAGGCCACAAGGTAGAAGACCCCCTTAAAAAGTCTTTAGAAGGTTCTTAAGAACGTTTTAAAATTTTTGAAGAATATTTATAAAATTTTTAACATTTAAAAACATACTGTAACTATACCGGACATTGTTTAAAATCCCTGGAAACGCTTTTGCGTCCGTAACCGCAAATTAATTGTTAAAAAACTGAACGCTTTCAAAAAACTCTTCAACTTTCGTTATAATTTTCATAAACATTTCAAATGAACCTGTAGAACTCAATAAACACTCACAGTTATGCTATAGAATTCCAAAGAATCACCAAATTCTTCATAAGTTTTTAAACGCTTCACGTACTATCCAGAAGCATTCCACTTTAAAACCCAAACATTTCCGACAATGTACATACATGCAGCATGTGCGTGCTTCCTGCCCAGCCCTGCAACTTTCAACTTCCAATTTGATGGCTCTTTGATATCCGCGAAATCGCGAGCGGGCATCGCCATGTCCCGCAGCCTACCCGATGGAAGATTGATGCCCGTTCCGCCAGCGCAGACGAGTTTTTGCCCCGCGAGCTGGGCCCGAACTTTATTTCGCCCGAGACATATGCGGCCAGCGCGGAATCGGCCATTATGAGCTCTGTATATTCGCGTTTTGTATCTATCGGCGCCAATTAACGCGCGACGTCGGACCCGCGCTCTGCAGGGTGGTCCCCTCTCTGATCGATTGATAATCAAAAAGAATTCCCCGGGGCAGAAAACCGAGCTTCCACCGGATTGTCAAATGGTTTGCTTAATTGCCGTTTGCGCGGTTTCGGGAATGAATGGGGTAAACAACGAAGGAATGCGCGGGCGATCAGGGAACCTGTCGAAGGATGGAAACAAAAGGAAAGGGATCCGTTGGAAGATAAAAATAAAAAAAACTGCTCCCGTCGAAGGATAAAAAGGGAAATAAAACTCGGAGCGGGGAATTTTTTCAGAGGGAGCCAAGGGAACCGTTCCCTAAATTTTCGCTGACGTCCCTTGCTCTCGGGGTAAAAAAAGAAGCGGTCGATGGTTTTTGCGCCGACTTTGGTGATTCCGCTTGAGAGGGATTGAAGAGTGATTCTCGAGTCAATTGGTGGTGCTATGGGACGGGCGATAATTTCGCGGTATTCCGTTTCTTGAGAGTTTAAGCTCAGGGGTGATGATATTTGTAGTCTTGGCTAGGAAAAAAAGGGGGCACAAGAAATGAATGGATCAGAGATAGTTGTCAGTGGATTTGATTAAATTGAAGAAAATTTTTTATAGTGTCCAGGACGCTTTGGCTAATTTTTTTTCACGTTCAAGTAATCATACTAGCTTAGTTTGAATTCCAGATAACCTAATCGACGCAAATACAAGTGAGGATTCGTTCGATACCTCGAGATGAGCGCGAAAATGGCCGTAAATCACGTCAAAGTTCATTGAGTAATCCGGCGGTGTTAATGTCCCCGCGCATCCCGAGCTCTCTTACGTCGACGCCGTCGACGTGGTGTGGATCCTCAGTTTATCCCGAAAGTACCCCTCCACGCGCATCAACCCCATGCGACGTAATAGACGGGAGAGGGGAGGGAGGGCTGAGGAACCCGAGGAGCAAATCCAGATATATGATGCGCGCCCGTGACATGCAAATCTCGTTAAACCCAGCGCCATTACGTTTTCAAATCTTTAAAGTGTGTTTAGACAGCCGCCGCCTTTCGCGCCCCGCGACACATTTTTCATCCATGGGGTTTAGTGATGCACTGGGAATAAATACGATTTTTCCATGTTTGATTTTGCAGATTTCGTTTATATTATCTTGAAGAATCGGTTTTTAACGCTGCAGATTTTGAAGACAGTACAGAATTGTCTTCCAGTTGTTTTTAGGTTGACCGGTAATCAAAACATTCAATTTTTTTCTTTTTTGTGCTGACTGGAAATTTTCGCAAATAGCCGACTCTTCAAGAATCCATGATGTCATAATGATAAGCAATCGTAACAAGCAACTCTGCTTATCACCACAATCGAAGACTCAATAAATCCCCCACCCCTTGAAAAAAAACACTCCGAAACAATGCCGATTTCGCTTTCGATGCGCGTCGAGCTGCCGGAAGTCGGTCACATCCGGTTGCCGATGGAAAAGTCTCGGGGCGCGTAGCACTCGCGATCGCCTTCGGCGCTCAAAGGAAACAACAGGGAGGCGGAGGGGCCAGGGGGGAGGGCGCGTTTTTTGGTATAAGGTCGCAAACAGTAGCGCGCATTAGCACACAATCGGACCGGCCCGGGGGAGGACGAATGCGAATGTGCCGTACGCCGTTGGTGCGGACGCGGGTCAAAGGTCAGACCGCCAACTAGGCCCTATTGTGTCGGCAATCGTTCTCTCAAGTCTCCTTGCCCCTTTTTTTCCTCTTTCTCCATACGCTCTTCTTTTCTCGTTCTCCCCTTTTCTCTATACGTTTCTCTTTTTCTCGTTCCTCACCCCTTTTTGCCCCTTTTTCCCTGTACGTTTCTCTTTTCGTGAACCACCACCGCACCGATCCTCCAACCCCCCTCCCCCCTCGCCACCCTCTCCGCTGGCTTACCCGCTCGCCTACCCCCTCGGCGCCTCCAGGGACAGAGACCACCTGAAATCTTTCTCGGGTCCGCGCCCATTGTTCCGTGGCGGCTTCCACGCTTACGTATCCATGGCTGCCACGGTCACTCTCGTCGCGCATTTATTATTTATTGCGAGGCACCAAGAAAATTGTTTTCCAGTGGCGAATCGCGGTAAGATTTATTGGAGTCGTGCGGAGCGTATCTTGGCGTGCTACGCTCCGTATTTGTAGGATAGGAATGATCATTTGGTTGCAGGGTCATCGGAGGCAGGAGGCCGAAGTCCCTTCTCCCTTGAAAATACTGACTGGGGAGAAGCTGGTATCATTTGCTTTGTATTATTGATAATTTTTTATAATGTTACATGCCTCATGACGTCATTTCTTCGTTCTAGGCTGGGAAGATTAACTTTTCAGGCCGGAGACACAAAAAAAATGACATTATGGTAAAACATCGTGTGCACCTCTTGGAGGTATTTTGCCGTCATCGTCTTGCGAACGTCCTAGTCAGAAAAATATCTCCGAGAGACACAAAATGCTCTATTTTTGAATCTGTAAATAAACATCTCAAATTCTTGGAGAAGATGATAACTTTCAATATGAAGTAATGACTTCTTCTAAAGAAGGAAAGTCATATAAATAAGGTAATAAATCAAAACTTCTTTATAACGAAATGAATTCAATTGCAAATTTCAGCATTTCTCATAAGGTTCGGTAAATGGTAGTCGAATATAGTTTGACCATGTTTAAATATTATGTATTTAAATCAGACACACTGAATTTTCTTAAAAAATAACTTTTTTTTTGCGCCAAAAAAACCTAAACAAAAATTGAATAGTATTCGTACCTGAGTAATACATTAAAATTAAATGTAATCTTGTGAAAATGCGATTCATTATCGTAACATGGAGAGACAAAGTATAAGAATGATTAGTCACTTTGTAACATACATACATCATATAACGGTATAAAATGTACTACATATATTTATGTATAGAGTACAAAAAGCTGTGTCAAATAAAATTGTAAAAAAACTGGAAAAAATGCATCGAAATCCTAGTATATATGTGAAATTCTATGAAACAACGAAAATCTTCGGAAATTACTTAGGAATTTAACATTACTTGATATATTTTAAAACAATCAGCATTACCTAAAGATACCAGTAATTCAATAAATAGGAGAAAATTCATAAACGACACTTATCAAATATCTTCTGGAATATAATATACGGAAATTTCCAAAAGATAATAAAATTTGAATACTACATAACCGAGATTTGAGAACATGAAAACAAGGTTGTGAAATTTTTTGAGTGTCAAAATTCTTTAAGTCCGTTCAGTTTATTGCCTACAATAAAAGACAACTTATGAAATTCCGAAAATATATTTGAAGTTTTTTTTTTTTTATATTGTATACAAATAAATTCTTTGAATAATATACAAACTGGAAAATTAAAAACATACTTGGAGCACATGATATAACTTTAGAAAGTAAATGTTTGTTCATAAAATTTCTAATATATAACGTATGCAAAACATTTGAAACCAGGTTATTTATTTCTAAAAGACTCTAATAACAATAATTAACAAAGCGGAAAATTATTAAAATTATCTTGATATATTTCTGATAGATTATAAAAAATACCAACACTACTGAAAAATAATATAGTATAAGTTTTTATTACAGACACTGTTTTATAAAAATTTCAATTGAGTACTGCAAGTCTTATTTTTGATATCTAGAATATCACGTTTACGAAATCTTTGAGACATCTGATAAATATTATTGGTCTTTAAAACTGGAAATGCATTCTATACCATTTTAAGAATGTTAACAAAATTATAACAATCAAACCACTAGTTGTCTACAAAAATCAATAATATGTTGACTCAAATTATTTACTTCAACTAATCAAATGACTCCAAATATGTCAAACTTTGAAGCTCAAAACATCAAATTCGGAGCCTCAACAGGAAATAGAAACTCAGAAAAATACTTATAAAATAATACTTGATTCAAAATTCTTTATTCATTAAGTACTCGAAATATTGGAAATGCCTAAAATTAAAAGTACAAAATTTTGAACTTTGTAGAAATAACTTCTTTCTCATCTTTGATTCCGCGAATGACTTTAGAATCTTGAATCTGAAAAATTGCAACTTTCGAAATCTTCACATAAACTCATCCAAAAACAAGCATATTTCATAAAGCGTACAAATATTCGGTAATATTTAAAAAAACGAATTAATCACAAGCAAATGAAATATTTGAACTCATTGTGGATATTGCTTTCTGAAGAATCTTAAATAATATGTACGAGGAAGTTCTTTTCGAAACTCTTGTTTCAAGAGTGGTAAATACTAGAATTGATTAACGTTTAATGAAAATCATATAAATGGCCTTAAATGATCGAACAAATGAAATATATTAAAAGTACTTAAATGACTATAACTATTCAAAGACACTGTATTTCAAAAAAAAAAACTCATTATTTACCTTAAAACCTATCATGAAAGAACGTTCTAATCTAAAAATTAATTGAGGATATCGATAAATATACGAGATAACTTTTTAATATGTATGGGAACTCATAAATTACGAAAAATACTTTAAATACTGGTAAAAACGTGTTATATCAAAGATCTATGTAAAGTCTGCTTTTTTGACGAAACTATGGAAGACCTGAACATCTTGATTCTTGATTTTTTATGTTTACAAATGTCTGTTATAATTTGGGAAAAAAATACAAAATTGTGTTAAGTTGTTAAATAAATAGCAAAAACAAAGGAGTGCAAAAACATTTTGTTCAATCCAGATATCTGTAACATACTTTCTTAAAAATATGTTCAATTAATTAGGTCACATTGAACAGAAATACTTTAATTCTCAGAATCCAAAAAGATCCAGTTCGTAAGGAGAGAAGTCTATGTAAACGGCCAAAAACTTGCCCATATTTGTAATTTTTTTTCTCAGGAACAAAAAACCGATTATAACTTTTTTTATGTTAATTTCTTATTGTTAACCTGTAACTGGTAATTTTTTCATTTGGAAATATTAAAAAATGGCTGATGAAATATTGTTGAAACAAATTAGATAGTAATGCTGCAGATTTTAAGAATTCACAATTCCATTAATTTATATGATCTGTATCATTTCTCGAATGTTTTTTGTTTCAGTAAAGAGAGGAAAACATTTTTATAAATAGTTATCTTCAGGAATACGTTGAACTCATCAGTCATAGCCGAAAATAAAGAGTTAGAATTAAAAAATGTAGCTAGTTGGCATATAAATTATATACGAGGTTGCACCCTTTCACCAATGATTATTTTCATAGATGAAAAAACCAAATTCCAAAAGATAAGTAGTCACTTTCAGAAATATAAGGTTTTGAAAATAGTCCATTCAAGTAAGCCATTCTCAATCATGACTCTCTCCTCTGAAAACATTCAGAGTTTCCATTTTACATCCGAATCTCGTGTCATTCATCAAAAAAAAAAAAAAAAAAAAAAAAATATTATTTACCAAAAGTTTTCCCATGATTTGCGAAGACAAAAATCATTCATAGCGTATAACTCACGTACTATTACAAACCTCAATCTCTGAAATCAGTTTTCTTAAAAGTTCTACCAGCAGACGTCTCGAAATACAATTAGAATTTCCACCGTCGATCAAAATACAAAAACCGTGATAGAAAGTACCACCGGATTCCTCAGAACCCACTTACGTTATTTCCCACAACTACCGCGAGCTCAAATAACAAGGACCTCCCCTCTTTTGTTACAGTTGCCGCCCGGGAAAAGAAACGCAGCCGGCATCCCAGGCGCGGAAAATCCTCCAGGATAAGCCGGGAATAGCAAATGCGTTGGCCTTGCACCCGAATTTGAAACTTTCCCTGTTACATCGGTACGCCACGCAGGGCCAGGACGAAGGTCAGTGTCTGCATAAAACCACGAGACTTGAGCTGCCACAGACGCCGAGCGAGTATTCCGTATTCCGCAGGCGGCACTGAATACGTGCGAAGACTCAAATTCGACTCGAGCCAGCTTTCCGTGTGTGATTCTATTTTCGCCGGCTCTGTGCATCGTCATTGTCGATCTCCCCTCTGTTTTCCGCGGGCGCAACAACGTGGCGTTTTTACTCTCGATGAGCCCGAATCAATATACCCGCGTTATCGAGTTCCGCGCTTTCCCGGGGATTACGCCCAATGAGGCCCTAATTTTTCGGCCTGATTGAATCCCGCTTTTATTGAAATTGGGTGTTCTTCAAGCAGGAATTCTTGTATCGATGGATTCGAACATGGTGAAAATAAAGATGCGTTTAAGATTTTTGGCACGTATTAAAAACATGGAGTTTGGATCTGTAAATCAGTGGTTGATGATTGTATCCAAGGAACGTTGTTTTTTAGACAAAGTTTTTTCGAATTTTGTTCTTGATTGGTCATTCATGACACGGAGCACGTCGGTATTGAAAAAAAGAGTTTTTGGAATTATTTCGGTTCTTAACGTTTCCTTCTAGTTCTTTATAATATGGGAATAGATATTTTTGCAAAACACTCCACAAAATAAAGTATTTCGTACTCAGAGAGCCTCCGCAAAGTAGCCTTTTGACGTATAGTACTTACTTTTCGGGCCTAGGCCGGCAAAGTACTTACTTTGCTGGCCTAGGCCGAAAAAGTTAACAGCTGTGCGCTGTTTTGTTGTGCAAGTAGCCGTTTTTTGCTTCCTCTTGTTTTTTGGGAGCAAAAAACACGTTTAAAACAAAATTAAAATTTTTTCCAAAAAATTCATTTCAAAGAACTATTTTTTCAAAAAATTTGTTTTCCAAAAAAATTTTTTTTTTTTTTAATTTTGTTAATTTTTTGATAAATTTTTTTTTTGAAAAATTTTTATTTTTTTAATTTTATTTTTCAAAAAGATATTGTTGTTAAAAACATTTTTTTGAAAAAGAAATTTTTTTTCAAGTATAGTAAATACTTAAAATACTGTATGTACAGTATGTTGCTTTTTGCAGAGTGTTTTGCAAAAAGTAGAGTGTGCCATCAAGCCATCAAAGTAGGCCCTCGTCGCACAGGCAGAATTTTCAGTTCGAGGCAAGCACGGGCGTGATTTTTCAGCACGAGGCGAAGCCGAGTGCTGAAATAAAACGTTCGTACGAGCCGAGTATTGAAAATCACTGAAAATTCTGCCTGAACGACAAAAGTCTACTTTGCGGCCTTGGTACACAATCTACTATTTTTGATGTCATTTATTATATTTACAAAACAATTCCTTCGCAAAATAACGTAGCTTAGTTAATATCACATCTACCAATTCATCTGCCACAACAGAACTTTAATTGTCTTACTTGGTCCAATCTCCCGCTAATTAAAATCGTACATCCGCGTTGTAAACCGAACGAAAAAGCGTGACACTTGATTTATTGCCCCCTCCCTCACCCCTATTACCACTATCACACTTCCTCTCAAAACAAATGAACGACAATGATAATTAAAAAGCGATAACGATATTAATCCGTGGTGCAAATTGACGAGGGTCGAATTTTTTCCATCCTGAAGTACCAAAAAGGGAGGATCATGGAACAAGTGCCCAATTACTCGGTGTCGCGATAATTAAAGCCGAGTAAAAATCCGTACTCGTCAATCGTCGCTCCCACTAGATATTGAGGTTTTTTCGCGGCGAGGGCAGGGGGGGATCGCATACCTTTCATTTTTCGCGGACTAATGACAAGTACGTGAAAACTTGCTTCGATTGGTTGATGATTTTGCGGATGATTTAAAGTTTTTTTAAGGCAGGGTGATGACAAATCGTGGGGGAGTTTTTTGGCGTTACGAGGGCAATAATTGGGGATTGATACGTGCGACTGGGACTCATTAGCGAAATGGCGAAAATTTGAGTTAGGGTTTGAAAAAAATATTCAGAGTATAATTATGAAGAAGAAAAGTTAATGATTTGTGAAAAAGTAAGTATTTTTTCTAAAAAATGCTTTACGATGATTTTTTTATTTTACAATGAAACACATAAAAACTAGAATAAAATTTTGCAATTATTGAAAAATAAGTAAGTCAGTTTTCATGAAAATTATCATAGAAAATAAAATAGTAGGAATAATTATTTCAAATATTTTGTAAATTGTTTTTTATACATAAAGGTTTTCAAAATTAAAATATTTTTTCAAAGTATACATTATACTGTTCATTTTTGATTAATAAATATTTTACAAACTTTATCCGCATAGAGAATTACTAAATTTCTTGGTAAAACAGTCTAACATTCAAAATGTTTTTATAAATCTGAATATTTCATGTTGCATTTAAGAGTCGAAAGAGTAAAGAACAATCGAGAAAAAACCAAAGTTTGTGGAATAATCAAAAATATAAAAACTCGAAAACCTTGTAGATTTTCCAAAAATGCGCATTATTTTGTGAATTGGTGTTTATTGGAATATTTTGATTAAGTATGCGCTATATTGTTTTTTTTAATTTTTCCATATTAACTATGCAAATCCTATAAGAATTATAAAATAAAAAAAATCATTGATATGACATATTTACATCAGAGAAAGAATAATAGAAACACTTCGTATCATGGCGAAAATTTTAAAAATTTGTTGTATCAAAGAACAGATAATATACAATTTTTAATAACCCCCGAGTTCCAAAAATTATTATATTTCATTTTCCGATCTGAAATCCAGAAATAAGTATTCATAATTTTTTTTATCCAAGATAATGTTTGTTTGTTTTTGATGAGGAAGTAGAAAAATTAATTGTTGTGTTGAAAACTACAAGAAACCTTAGTAATAACTAGAAATATGTGTATTAATTCGAATAAATATATTCGTTCAAGATAGGTTCAACATTTCAAGCATAAAAATAATTTTAAAAAATTGTAAAACATACAAACTATCATTATGAATTGAAACTTCGAAAAGCTTGTAAAATTGGAAAAAACTCTTTTTATTCTTTATATTAAACTCCATCTCTATATTTGTGTATAGCATTCATCATGATTTTATTATTCTTTGATGAAAATTTGAATATCTTGATGAGCATGAAAATTTACTAATACTTTTCAATTGTTCGATAAGATTTTATAAATTTCTAAACAATACAGGTTGTCCTAAAGTCAACAATTAATATTCCAAGGGCTTATAGTTTGTGAAATTCTAAGAAAATTTTTCCTTTATCATTTTTCACGAAACTCAAAATCAAAAAAGATATTCGAGTTTGAAATTTAACCAATAAACGCGTTCCTACGAGGAGCGGGGATGAAAACTACGAACCAAAATCTACCAAAATTTTCTGTATATTTTTCTGAGTAAAAAGTCCTTTGTAGTTTTTCAAAAAACTCAAAATCAAAAAAGATATTCGAATTTGAAATCTGAGAAGTCTGATTGGTTGCAACATTCAACTCGAATATCTTTTTTAATTTTGAGTTTTGTGAAAAGTGGCACAGGACTTTTCGACTCAGAAAAATATGGAAAAAATTCCAGTAGATTTTGATCAATGGTTTATATACCTACTTCTGGTAAGAGCGTGTTTATTGGTTAAATTTCCAACTTGAATATCTTTTGTGATTTTGAGTTTTATGAAAAATAGCAGAGGAAACATTGTCTTAGAATTTCACAAACTATAATCCTCTAAAATATTTATTGTTGACTTTGGGACACCATGTATAAACAGTTAGTGTAATAATAAAAATTTTAACAATGATCAACCATTCTGAACAATAAAGTTTTTGAATATCGTCAATTTTTTAACAGAATTCGAAAAATTTACGAAATGACAGATAATTGTTTAAAACTATCTAGATTCCTCATATTTTCATTGTCTTTGGAAAATGAACGATAAAGTTTTATCACGTGTTTATAATGACTTGTAAAACTTTATCAGTAATCAAAGTTACAAGAAATCTCAGTGAATAAAAAATTCTAGAATTTCAGAATATGCTTGTAAGTCCATAAAAAAATCCTATTTGCAAAACACGCACAAAAAAGGTGCTTCTTGCACCTGAAACACCTGAAAACAAACACAGAGGACGCGCATTTCCGACCGGCGATTCATTTCGATGTAGACGTCGCTTTTTATTGCGTGTTTTTGCCTTTTTTTACCTAGGGACAGTGGCGTAGTTGAAAATTTTTTCGGGGGGGGGGTTGAGGTCATAATTTATATATCTATATATATAGAATTATATATATATATATAGAATTTTCTTTATGACGAATATTTCGGGGGGGGGGGAATCCCCCCCACTTCTAAGCCACTGCCTAGGGATAGCTTTTATTACCGACAGACAACCAGGGACAATGTTATCCCTATTATCCTTAATGGCGCGAGCATGCGTCGGTAAGTATTTTCTTTCTCTTCTTTACCTAATTAAAAGAGGGAGAGAGAAAGCAAACTCTAGTTCAAAATGGCCGTCGCTGTTCAGTGTTTACTCGCGTTGAAAAAATAATCAAACGAGAAACGGACCAATTTATCAGCCTCGGCTACGCCTCGGCAGACAAATTGGCCCTCGCCCAAAAAGCCACGCCTTAGGTCCTAGTTACAAAATGTACTATATTTTTCTGTAATCTTCATGATACACTGACAAAAAAATATAGTAATTTGTACTATAAATATTAGAAAATTTTATATTTTCTGAGAAAATCTACAATATTCGACAAATTTTACATATGTTATTGTTTATATTGCCATTGATGTATTTATTCTTACTATACTGTAAAGTAAAACGTCAAGCAATGCATAATTGAAAGTTATAATATAGTAAATTTTACCTAACATATTGTATTTTGTACTTTTGTATATAACAGTTTTCAATATAGTATCTACAGAATATGGTAAATCATCTTACATCATCATAATTTCTTTTTTTTTTTTTATAAGTATAACTATACATTTATGAGTTTCACTAGAATGTACAGCAACAACTACTATAGTTTATGCTAATTACTACAATACCAATATTTTGAATAATACAATACTGTTTTAAATGAATTTTACTTTATGACTATATTTTTCAAAAAAAGTAATAGATTTTTATTTCAATGTACGAAAAGTTACAAAAAGTTAATGATAATCACAATATGTTAAAATGTCGCTTAAAGCTTATATTATATTTATGCTTTCAAAATTATATGATTTACCAGGAAGTTTCACCAACAATCTCGAGTATTTTTCAGTGTAGCTTACACAAAACCGTTCTTGAACATTACTGTGTCTCTCCACAGTAAGTAATTAACAATTCCTCGTCCACACCTCATTAGTAAAACTCCAGCGGTTCGAAACTCAACAGAAAGAACGCTTCCAGACCGTTAAGTGCTCGGAGCATAGAAAATTACAAAAAACGCGATTCGCGGCGGTGATTTCCCATATCTTTGGTCGGGTCCTTTCAGCGGCTTCCGCCGGCGCATTTTGCATGCGCGCACCTTCGTGCACAGTTATCCCTCGGCACTTTCTTCCAGGGATCGCGCGCCTAACGCGGAATTCCTAGCCCGAACCAGCTGACTAGCGAAACTGACCTAATTATTATGCATTTATTCACGCGTATTCAAATGTACCGCAGCCGTTGTCTTTATCCCTCCAAGATCACCTTCTCCCCCTCGCTCTTGTGTTTTCACACGTGAATTTTTCGTTGTGCTTGTTCGGTGACAAGGAAACAATTAATTTTTCTTGTGTTTTAGAGGAACATTAATTCAAAACTGTTTTTTTTACTTTAGAAAAAATATTCCGAATCATTGTTTTTAGATAAAAGAGAGAACTTGATAAATAAATGTTATTTAGTATGAATCAAGTATTTTTCTTTTCTGTATCAACAATGAAAATCAACCATATGCATTTTTTAAACTATTGATTGATAGAAAAAAAAGAAGGGAAAAAAACTATTTGAAACTAAAAACAAACCATGGTCCCGTTGATTCCTCTATGTCTGCTACCATTTAAGATTGTATACAGGCTAACGCCACTTGGAATCTGGTAATTGCAGCGCCATGCAAGCTGCGTCTGTGGAGAATATAAGGAACGGCCAGTTAATTACTCACTCCGAAGATTATAGGACGCTAATGATGAAATTGTTTCGTTTCTTTAAAGTAGGTATTTCTGATGATCATCTACTTAAAGTAAAATGTCATAAGGACAAACATTGCTTGACCACAAAATCCTGCAGTAACACTGTAAAGTAAACATGAACTTTTGCAATTAATGTGTTTTTATAACTTCACATCATATTTCAAGATAAATTTTTTTTAATTTCATGGAATTCGAAACGCGTTTTATGCGGATCCGAAAAATTTGTGGATATTTTCCGCAGGTAATATCTAAGGTATACCACGCAGGAGTTAAAAATTCAAAAAAAAAGCTAGAACAACTGTGGAATCTAACTCAAAAAGTTATCTAATTTCAAAAATTTCTCAGTTATTTTTTCTTTACGCCTTTGGAATTCCTAATTAAGCAAAGATGAACCTTTCTGAATAACGCATTTAAATAGAATAGAAAATTACGTTTTGAATAGATGTTCTTTGGTAGATGATGTTTGAAAGTTAAACTTTTGCAAGCTTTAACACTAATATCTAAAGTGATAGAACCAGGCAAGCAGTAATATATAAATATTTAAGATTCCAAAAACAAGACTTATATTCATTACTGCATTTTCAACAAACAAGCAGATTTACGTTTGGTCACACATTTCAACGGCCATTTTGTAAGTCGCCAGCTGAAAATGTTATCAAAGTCTATGATAACATCCTGCCAACTCTTTGTTTTAAAGAATAAACTTAAATCTATTGAGAGTTCCATATTTACGAGGATCGTAAATGTTCAAAAATTATTCAAATATCGTATTTTTATTATCGCTTCTCATTTTTTTTCTGTTATTTATACTATTAAAAAAAATTTCTTGTAAAAAACAATTTTTTATGCTATATTTTGAAAAGATTTAAATAACACGTAGAAACATGCATAAAAATTCACAATTAATTGCGAAAAAAAATCGTTTATTCTCACAATTGTGCAATTTCCTTGAAAATTATGAAACGATTTTTAGACATTCATGATTTTTCAGGATATTTCACTCAAACATTTACTAAAATGACGAATTTTTTTTAAAGGTACTTTTCTGGGAGTCCATTATATTAATTTCTTTATGAAAAACCTCCATAAAAACTCTATTAACAATCATGTAGACAATTTCGTTGCCATATTTCACTAACTTTCTTAGTAAAAAAAGGCTACCAGCGCATAGTCAAAAATGACTATTTTAATTAATCGACATGCATTAACAACTACATATAGTCCAATTCTACTAATTAAAATAGTTAAAGTATGATAACATGTACAAGTCGATTTCACTGATTGAAATAGTAAATTTCATTAATTGAAATAGTTAATGTATATAATTTAAATAACAGTTAAAAAATTAAAAAGAATAATATAGTTTGCTGAATGTCAAAAAAATTTTTTTTTTTCAAATATGAATAAATAAATGAATGAATTAAAGAGCATTAATTATGAAGAGCATCTTCGTTATAATTATCAATGCATAATTTAATAAGTGTTATTTTATCGTTGAGAAACAAAGTCACTTGTAAGTAAGCATAAAACTGGGAAAAGAAACGATTTTTAGAATTTGTTTCGTTTATTCAGAAAAATAAGGAATGTTACAAACTCTTCATATAAAGGTCACACGATGAAAATAGCAAATAAAAAAACGTGCGAAAAATCGGAATAATATCATAACCTATTTGTCCTGTAAATCTGCAGATTTGTGTTCATTTTGATCACACATAAAAAAAGTAAGTAAAATGTGAAAATTTCACAGAGGTAAGTGACTATTCGGTACTTTCAAACAAGTAATTCTCCATGAAGTTGTAAATGAATTTTAAGCAAATGGCAAGATTTAGATTGTACATGCAAATTTCTTTCGTTTCACTCCCAGGTTTAAAAGTCAAGTAAATTTGAGTATACAGATGGTATACTTTGTCTACGCGAGTATACGAAAAAGTATACCTCAGTGCTAAATCGTATACTCTCGTATACTTTATGTAAATAACGAAAGTATACAAATCGTATACTCTGAGAGA
>JAPYZL010045751.1:0-19072 GCA_030522825.1 Platygaster orseoliae
TCAAATTCTAACTCATCCACCCAAAAAACCATGAAATAGACATTTATGTTATGAAAATAGAATTGTTAATAAATTTGTTTAAATAGAATGTTTAAACAATAGAATTTTACATAAACAATGTCAAATTCAAACTCAGCAACCTAAAATAGTATGAAAAGGACATATATATTGTGAAAATGAGGTTTTTGATAAATTTGTTTCAATAGAATGTTAAAACAAAATAATTCTACAAAAACAGTAGTAAATTCAAACTCAGCAACTTAAAAAACCATGAAATAGACATATATGTTGTTAAAATGAGGTTGTTGATAAATTTGTTTAAATAGATTGTTTAAACAAAAAAATTCTACAAAAACAGTAGTAAATTCAAACTCAGCAACTTAAAAAACCATGAAATGGAATTTGTGTTGTTAAAATGAGGTTGTTAATAAATTTGTTTAAATAGAATGTTTAAACAAAAAAATTCTACGAAAACAATGTCGAATTTCAACTCAGCAACCTAAAAAACCACGATATGGATATATATGTTGTGAAAATAAGTTTGTTAATTGATTTGTTTAAATAAATTCTGTGGTGTCCCGGTATAATCCAATAAGTCCACTTTGCTATAAGGCTCAAAATTTATTCTGAAGATTAAGTACAATGAGCCTTATGGTGAAGTGGACTTATTCGGTTTTGCCGGGACACCACAGAATTATTCAAACAAAAAAATTTTACAAAAACAATGTCGAATTCTAACTCATCAACCCAAAAATCCATGAAATCGACATATATGTTGTGAAAATAAGATTGTTAGTAAATTTGTTTATATAAATTGTTCAAACAAAAAAGTTTTACAAAAACAATGTCAAACTCAAACTTAGCAACCCAAAAAACCATGAAATGGACATATATGTTGTGAAAATAAGATTGTTAAAAAATTTGTTTAAATATAATGTTTAAACAAAAGAATTTTACAAAAACAACGTCAAATTTTAACTCATCAACCTTAAAAACCATGAAATCGACATATATGTTTGAAAATAAGATTGTTTATAAATTTGTTTAAATAAATTTTTCAAATAAAAATATTTTACAAAAACAACATTAATTCAAACATCGCAACCTAAAAACCATAAAATAGACATATATATTGTGAAAATAAGATTGTTGATAAATTTGTTTAAACAGATTGTTTTAACAAAAACAATGTCAAATTGCAACTCGGCAACCTAAAAAACCATGAAATGTACATATATATTGTAAAAATGAAATTGTTTAAAAATTTGTTTTAATAATTTGCTTAAGCAAAATAATTTCATAAAAACACTGCGAAATCCTTAATCAGCAACCCAAAAAAAAATTTTTGGACAAAAAATTTTGGAAAAAAATTTTTTGAATAACAATTAACAAATCATCATTAATTTTTTATGATATTTGTAAATGATCTCTATCGTCCAAACGCCAACTTTTCGCCAACTTGACAGCGTGACCCTAAAAGCGTGACGCTAAAAGCGTGATGCGAAAAGCGTGACGCTGTCGTTACGGATTTACCCCCCGGAAAAAGAAGTTCCACTTCAAAATTTTTTCTGAAGTTCCAAACGTTTGAGAAATGAACGAAATTAAAAAAAAAATTTGGTTTTCCACTTCAAACCAAGATGTGAGTAAATAAAATATAATGAATATAGTTTGTAACATTGCAAAATTTTTAAAAATAATAAAAATGCATTATTTATTCAAACATGAGAAGAAAAAGAAAGTTTTTTTCATTTTGTTCATTTTTAAATGTTTGGAACTACAGAAATATAAAATAAAGTTTTTATGAAAAACATAATAATGAAATTTGTCATTATACATGTACTAAATTATTAAAATTTTCAAGATAAAAATATGAAATCCTTATTTACAAGGACGCACTTTTTTGCATACTATAATTTTTTTCTCAAAACTCACATTTAATTTTTCAAATTAATAAGTTTAATTAATTTAGTATTAGTGATTTTTGAGTGCTATCTTTCAATTTCATTTCTAGTTTTTCACTAAATACTTTATAAATGCATTGTGTATATACCACATTTTATTTTATAAAAATTTTCATAAATATAATAATCAATTCATTAATAAAATATATAAATATTCATTCCAAGAGTTCAGCTTTCAAAATTTTTTATTTTTTGAAATTTACGTGAAACTTACAATTGAAAAATGAAAGCTGTAAATTTAGATTTCAAAATTTCATGATTTCCACTCATTAAAATTCCTTTTTTTTTTTATCTAAATGAATGAATTTTTTTAAATTATTTCACTAGGTTTGTTTCTATTTGAAAATATTCTCATTTTTCAGGAGGAAATCAGAGGGAACTAGCTCGTGTAAAAAACCAGAAAAAGGGAGCCAAAAAAGCAGCTTCAGAGCAGGAGAGCAATAAAGGACTTACTTTGGAACAAAGAAAACAGAGGTATGAAAACATTTGAAAATAATTTTTAGAATACAATAATTCATAAATTTGTTTGCATTCTCCAGAGATGCAGATCGCATGAGAGAAAAGCAGTTAAAAAAAACAGGCGAGGAGGTAAAAACCAAATGAACTCAGAGTTCACTTTGATTTCGTGATTGTAAATTATCGCCCAAGTTATATACGCAATTCACACACTATTATTAATACCTGATCGTGCTTGTATCATGACAAATGAAATTATTTGAATAAAAAGGCCCGTTAAACCATGTAATCCGACAAAATTAGAAATATTAGTGATGTGTCCTACCAAAATGTAAATTAATTGATCAACTATGCGATTTTCAAGTTTAGTAAGTTATGACGTTTGATTTCTGATTAGTCTCAACTTTGAATAAGAGTGAATGAAATTTTTTTTATATGGAGGAAAGTGTAATTTGGATATATAATTTTGATTGCTTTGTTTGTGTTTCAATAAACAATTGAAACAAAAAATGTGTGTTTTTTTTTTGTTACATATTTTTGAATTTTCAAGATGCAGACTTTAATTAGAGTTGCACACAGCTTCAAGTTTTTCATAAAAATAGTTATTTTTAGCTTATAACTATTATATAATAGTTATATAATATATAACTATTATATAGTTTATATAAGAATATATAATAATATATAATAAAATAATAATATATAATATTATAATAATATAATTATAAATAATATATAATTTATATAATAGTTTATCTAGGTGTAAAAGTATGACGTTTCGATGAAGGCCAATGTTTTTGAAGAAAAAATTTTTTTTCAGGTTATGTTGGGTGACGTGCAAAGCGTCTGCGCAGGTCACGTGACCTGCACAGGAGCTTTACGCGCAGCGTTCCCAACTCGTCGTACCGTGGTAACAAAATCACAATGTAATGATAAAAACGACTTATCTCAACTTTATATAATGATCAAAAATTTTTTCGATAAACCCGGATGAATATCACGAATACTGCAAAAAATAAATATATCAATATTTATATTTATATCGTACAGAGAATACGAATATAATTCCCTCATTTAAACTCATTTGTGCGCCATATTTCTGGGCTACAAAAGCTGTTGAGAAAAACGTGGACAAAAAAAAGACAAAAATGGTTTCCATAATTTTTATTATTTTCATAGTAATTCTAATTACAATATTAAATTATCTCTGCAGTCTAATTACCGTTCTAAAAGCAATATGTGTTGAAGTGTGTGCCAAATTTCTTCGAAGTTTCTGAATTTCGATTTATTCATTAATTTATTTATTACTTAGTTATCCAGAAAAACTTTGGCACTATAATATAAATGTACATATGACAATTATACACGCAGAAAAATTATTTCATTACATTTCGTTGTTGTGAAATCCATTCTGATTCGTTTCAAATACAATTCAAATTTTTGGGGAAATTTTTATCAAATATCGAAGTAAAATCGAGGATAATGATAATTCGGCGGTTTCAAGTATAAAAATATTTGAATCGCTGCAGAAAAAATTTTTAACTGTGCAATTTGTATAAACTTTTAGTCTGGCTTTGCACAAAAGCTGTAAAATCACGAGTAGGAACAAATTCATCAGGACGTATGTTTACGGTAATTGCAGGACTTGTTCATATATTTTTCAATTATTGCAATTGAATAATTTCACCTTTTATGGCACTATGATTGAATTAAGTGGCCAAGTTTCCTTATTATTCAAAAAATGTGGTGTCTAACAATCACGATAAAAAATCACAGTTATCTTCGGGATAAATGACATTTTCGGTACCCGGTTACTTTTCCGAAAGCAGTTTCCCGACGACCTTTTTCTCGACAAACACTTTTCCCGACACTGCTTTTCTATACTTTTATATGAATATGAACTGAATCAGTTTTTCTAACAAGTTTTTAAAAGTTATAATTTTTTTTCTAATTTTCAATTTTTTTAAATAAATAA
Source organism: Platygaster orseoliae (assembly GCA_030522825.1). Taxonomy (NCBI): domain Eukaryota; kingdom Metazoa; phylum Arthropoda; class Insecta; order Hymenoptera; family Platygastridae; genus Platygaster; species Platygaster orseoliae. Next base: position 4,393 of record JAPYZL010045751.1, read on the forward strand.
TAAGTATAAAATGTAAATTTACGGCCAAACAATCAAAATAATAAAAATTATTGTAAAAGCATGTCCTCTTTGATTAAAAAAATAACACTTTTTTTATTTTTGGAAACAGTCTGTCGGGAAAAGCGTTTGTCGGGAAAATTGACCGTCGAGAAACTGCATAGGAAAATGGACGGGAATCGACATTTTCATTCACTTTTTTCCCTTTTTTCTAAGAGATTGTCATTTCTTAGTAAAACGTGTAAAATGTATTACCAAACGTGTATCAGACACCTTAAAATACAAAATTGAGTTATTGCTTTGCGAAAATTGACCTTTCAGTTCTTCAGTTTTTTTTTTCTAAACCTGTAATAGTAATATTTTCTGGTTACAAATTTCGATTACACACACAATCATGATTCCATTTCAAATCCTGTTTTCGATTGCATTTTCGTACTTTCCATATTATACTGGATACACATGTACAAATTTTCCTTCTACTTAATAGTAAAATACTTTTAAAAAATTGCTTGTATCTGCGGCTGTTCAACAACATAGGAAAATCGCGTAGATTTGACTGTTGTATAAAAAAAAAAAAACTGGAATGTCGCCTCAAAAACTCGAGAACCCTGAATAAAAAATTATTATTTTGTATTCCATTTTTGAAATTCAACCTACTCAAAGTTCTGTCTTTATAAAAAATTATTGCCTCTTTTGTGTAACTAGTTAACATTAGCACCTTAATTTTAACCAAGAAGCCAACAAAGGAAATTCCAAAAAATCAATGTTTTTATGTACAATCTTCATCCATTCGTCGCAGGGAACAAAGTTTTTGGTAAAAAAAGAAAAAATCGAAAAAATAAAATCCTATTCTTCAAGATATGCGCACGTATGATTGGTTGCCATTCGACCGTGAAATTTGAGAACAATTATTCGCGAGCGAAGTTTCTTATAATAAATAATAATACGAAAAAAAAAATTTTTTTCAGAAAGGAAACGCAAATGCTGATATTCTCCACAGTCTTGCGAAGTATTTGCAAGGAAAATCGTTTTTTTAATTGCAGAATACTAAAGGTTTAATGAGCAAATAGTGCATGTTTGCGCGATGCAGTGGGAGTGGAGGTGGGGCGGGTGCGATGGTGGGGGTTGGGAGGCTTGTGACATGTAGAGCCAGCCGGTCTCCGGAGGCCATATTCCTCCAGAATTAGGGGAAGAGGCCGGGAGCAAACCTCCGCCACCGCTGGTAGTTACGTGGGATGACGAGCCCTCCACTCACATTACCTACAACATTTTACAATAGTTTAAAAAATACATATATTTCTCATACAACCTTTTCAAAAATCAGACAATGTTTCAAGAATTTCTTGTCTTGTTCTTGTCTTATTATAAAATCGACCGTATAAAATTTTTATAAAACAAAATTTTTTATAAAGTGACCTTATAAAAACTATAAAGAAATTGTAAAGATGTCAACATGGGGTAAAATTAATTTCTATGAACCGACCTGTAAAATTTGACTGGCCTCAAACGCCGTTCCGGGCAAAAGTATGACGGGCGTACTGACGTGGCCACTCTCGACGCAAATCATGTTGGGAAATTCGTCATCTCCGAAATCCGGTATGTCACGGGCTTTTTCCTGCCACGGATTCCACACGACTGTGTCCGGAAAATTGTATTTCTGCACCCGCATTTTCCTACCCGAAACCACGTTCGTTATTATATGCTCGGGTTGGGTATTCTGGTAAATCCTGTCCGTCCATTCGCATACCGTCACCACGTCCCGGCCTTCTTGAAATATCTGGTTATCCCTTGTCTAAAATTTTACATCGTGTTACGTATCAGTTAGAATAACTGCTTAAAAGTTTCAAAACACTTTGAAGGTTGAATTTGAATGAGTTGGACAAGTTTCATAAAATTTATACATATGTGGCGTGGACTGACAAAACCTACCTAACAGCACATTCCTTTAGGCTTACTTTCTAATCCTCTCAGATCTAATGATGCGCCTAATGGAATGTGCTGTTAGGTAGGTTTTCTCAGTCCACGCCACATATGTTGTAAATGAAAAAAGGAAAATTTTATCGTGTTTAATATAATTTTTTACACAAAGTTTACATAACCGTCCTATCCTAACCCTGGCGTTCTTCAGAACCCGTAACTTACGGAACCTTTTACGGGTGTTCTGTGCACAAAACACCCGTAAGCATATTCAAGTTTTTTTAGTGAAATCGATTGATTAATAACGGAATTAACGATATTTTTAGAAGAAAATTACACTTAAGGGTATTTTTCCGTTTTTTTATCACCCGAACTTGTCTAACACTCTAAAACTCTATTTTTAAATGAATGTATAACGTCAAGTATTTGAGGTTGTTCTTTTCTACTGTGTGCATTCACTGATTTCACCGCAAGTGAATTTATATCTTTTAGGTATTATTTATTCCCTGTTATTTTTAATAAGTTTTCTGGTTAAACAGCAGAATAGAATAAAAAATTCGAAATTAAAAAGATCAAATAGTAAAGTTTGCGTTATCCTAAAAATTTTCAAGATTCTCGATTTTCAAATATTGCATTCTTTTAGAAATTTTATATAGTTTTGAAATTGTTAATAATTGCTGACATTTTTATTGTATTTTAGACTTAAAATTGAAGATAACTAGAAAGATGAAAAATTATTAAAAATTTTTCAAAATTTTCACGAAATTATCAATTTTTTTGAAATATAAGTTTCGAAAAATTGAAAACTGTATAAGGATTCCCGAAGTAACATTATTTTAAAAATTCTTCAAGATGTTAAAAACCGTCAACATTTTCGTTTCTGCAGTTTTACAAATTTTATAAATCCAAAAACTTACAAGTTTCAGAATTTCTTGATATTCCATTATTTATAAAATTTTTGAAATTTCCCAAGTTTTTATATATATATATATATATATATATATTGGATTGAAATTTGAATTAAAAATATAAAAAATCAAATTATAACAGTTTAATTATCAACGGTCAATGAAAAAAATTGAAAATTCATCAAAAAATTAAAAACCAAATTTAGAATTTTTAGAAACCAAAAACTTTTAAAGTTTTTTGTTTTTCGAAATTCAAGTTCTGAAAAATCAAAACTGTATGAGGATTTCCAAAATATCATTATTTTCAAAATTCTTTAAAATGTAAAAATTCTCAACATTTCCGTTCTGGAGTTTTAAAATTTTAGAAATCCAAAAACTTGAAAAGTTTTAAAATTTCTTAAAATTGTGTTATTTCTAAAATTTCTGAAATTTCCAACTTTTTATTTTTATACGTATATTTTGAATTGAAATTTGAATTCAAAATAAAAAATAAAAAGTAACAGTTTTATTACCAATGGTCAATAAAAAAAATCGAAAATTCATCAAAAGTTTTTTGTTTTTTGAAATCGAACTTATGAAAAATAAAAAACTGTTTAAGAATTTTTGAAATATCATTATTTGTAAAATTCTGAAAAATGTCGACAATTCTCAACATTTTATCGTTTCTAAAGTTCTAAAATTTTTTGAGATTTCATTATTTCTAAAATTTCCAAAATTTCTTAAGTTTTTTTTTTTGGTATTTTGAATTAAAATTTGAAAAAAAAATTACAAAATCAACATTAACAGTTGATTATCAATTGCCAATAAGAAAAATTGAAAATTCATCAAAAATTGAAAAATCCAACAATTTTTAAAGTTATGTTTTTCAAACATTTCATCATGTCAAGAATTTTCAGTTTTAATTCTGTATTTTAAATTGAAATCGTAATTCAAAATTTAAAAATTTAAAATGAAGAAATAATCATAAAAAGTTGGAGAAATTTAGAAATATACCAGAAATATAAAGTTGAGAAAAATATGAGTTTGAAAGTTTCAGAAATCCAAAAATTTTCGAACTTTTTAGATTCTTATAAATTCTATTATTTTAGAAATCACAACATTTTTAAATCGTTGAAAATGACTGACATATTTAATGTACTTTTGATTATAACTTTAAAATATAAGGAAATTTCGAGAATTCTTAAATTTGCGAAGATTTTTCAAACTTTTTGGGGATGTTGAAAATTACAAAATTTACTACTTTTTCATGATTCAAGTTTCAATAAATTGAAAATTTATAAGAATTTTGAATGTTTTATAGTTTTCAAATTTTTTCAAATTCTTTTATCACCAACATTTCTAAAAGTTTCATAGTTGTCAAAAATGTGTAATATTTTTGATGTTTTTAAAATTCCAAAATTTTTCAATTATACAAAATTTTCCAAAATTATACAAATTTAGCATAATGTGGCTAGGAGTAATTTATAAAATGCTAATAAATTTCTTTGAATTTCTAAAATTTCTAAAATATTACAAGTTTTTGTTTTGATATTATGAATTGAAATTTGAATACAAAATTTTGAAAATCATAATAAATAGTTGATCATGAATTTTCAATCAAAAAAATTGAAAATTCATCAAAAATCAAATCTAGAAGTTTTCAAATTAAAAAATTTCTGAAGTTTTTTATTTTTCGAAAATTTCATCATTTCAAAAATTTTCGAAGTTTTTATTCTGAATTTTAAATTCACATCGAAATTCAAAATTTAAAAAATGAAAATTGAGAAGAAATCAATAATTGAAAATTGGCGGGAACTATAAATTTGTAAAAAATTTTTAATTGAGCAAAAAATGAATTTAAAAGTTTTAGAAATCAAAAATTTTCAAACTTCTTAGATTTTCATAAATTCTATTATTTTAGAATTTACAAAATTTTAAAATGGTTGAAAAATACTGACATATTCAATTATGTACTTCAGATTAGAAATTGAAAATATAAGAAAACTTTAAAAATTCTTGGATTTGCGAAAATTTTTCAAACTTTTTAGGAATGTTAAAAGTTATAAAATTTTCTACTTTTTCATAATTTAAGTTTCAATAAATTGAAATTTTCATAAGGATTTCGGAAAAATCTTATAATTTCCATTTTTTTCAAAATCCTCTAATTTGTTAAATACTTTCTAGCATTTTCGTGTATGAAATTTCAAAATTTGAGAAATGCAAAATCTGTAAGTTTTTACATTTTTTTAAATTCCATTACCTCCAACATTTCTAAAAGTTTCCAAGTTGTCAAAAATTATACACATTTTTCACATTTTCGAATGTCGTAAAATCTTAAAAATCAGTGAAGATTAAATATGATATTCGTGAGCATAATGCGGCAAGAAGTAATTTATAAAATATATATTTGTGAAATTCTTTCATTATTATGTCCTATTTAAAGCAAATTCTCTTACGGGTTTTTTTTTTTTTTTCTCAAAAAACACTCATAAAAGGTACTGTAAGTTACAGGCTCCCATACAGGTTCTGAAGAGCGTCAGGGACATGATAAAATTGATTTGGACACCAGGTTCAAATCTTTTATTTCAGTGAAGAAAAGTAAATGAAAATCCAACCTTGTCGATAAATGTACACCCGTGGAGTCCGGTGATTTGACATCGCCTAACGTCGGGTACCTTGAAGTACGTGTGTAATAATAGGTTAAAGCTAAACGTGTGGTCCTTGTTGGGGTTGTAGACGCCGATGTTGAAATGGAGCTCTTTTTCCCGTAGGATTAACCTGTACGTCAGCCTGAACTGATAGTTCCACATCGATCGCGTGAACTCGTTGTCCATTATAGAGAAAATAGCCTCGACGTCCCCGCTCGGCAAACGTTCCGGTGATTTTTCCACGTTCCAGCGCATAATCCGCGCGAATCCATGGCCCGGGCCAAACGTCCACGCGCCGAATTGTGCTGCAATCGCGAGATCGATTCGTGATTACCGCTTTTACAGCCTCCATAGCAAATGATTGGCATACTTTTCAGTTATTCATGTTTGCAACATCATTAATTATACACAGAGGCATAGGTAGAAAAAATTTTCGGGGGGTGTTTTTCGAAAAAGTGTATACGTATTTCCTTCAGGATTTTCCAATTTTTTTGGGGTCTAGAGTTGCATATTTTTTCATGTTCGTATTAAATGTAATGGAATTCAAATTTTGTGATTTTTAAGTAACTGAGTTTAGGACTTTTTTTCTCGTGTTTTTAGTTTACACGACTTAACGAATTTTTTTTGTTTAATTTCTATACATCAACTTTTCAAAGATTTTTGAGAAAATCATAGTATGTATACAGATTTAAAGTATTTAATGGCTGTATTATATATTATATTTTATTTATCATTTTTATTGCTTTAAAAATGTTTCGCTATACATTGTATGTAGTCAAACATTCATTTCTGAAAAAATTCTTCTGAAGTTAGAATAATTGTTATTTCGAGTTATAAAAACTATAAATTCTGGACTTGATTTGAATTTCAATGTTTTTTTATATAGTAGTGTTATTTGTAGGAATTTTTTTTATTATCATTTTCGTCTATTTTTCGTGAAATAATACTGTTAAAAAAATTTTCTTTATATAAATATTTCTAGTATTTATCGATTTTTTTCAATATTTACGAAAATCAAAAGGATTTCATAGTATTTTTTTAGATTCATAGAATTTTCGTAATTTTTTTTATGTATTTAATTTCAAAATTCAATGCGTTAGAATGCAAATATCGATAGATTTTTGATAATTTCATAGATTTCGTGGATAATTCAGTCTATGTTAATTTTAAGTATTTTATGTATTCCTTGAATTTTTTAATTTTTTTAGTATTTGTAAAAATTTTTATCGTTTTTTCGTATTTTTATACATCGATGCCATTTGTGCAGATTTCTCAAAAACGCAATTCTTTCACCGAATTAAATAACTTTAAGTATTTTTCAGAAATTTTATGACTCGAAAGATTTTCTGGTATTTTTATTAATTCCTGTATACATTTTTTTGAACTTTATTTCCAAACTTAAAAATTTTTAGTTAACTACAATTTTCGTAAACTTAATTTTTTTTTCATCAATTAAATCAATTTCATCAAAATTAAATAAAATAAAAAAAAATTTTACGAATGATTAAATAAAAATAAGTTAAATAAAAATAAATTAAATAAAATTAAATAAAAAATTCTAATTAGATTTTTAGTATTTTCGTAGATTTTTCTAAACATATCGATTTTTAAAATTCAATGCTCTAGAATGCAAATATCGATAGATTTTTAATAATTACATAGATCTCATGGATAATTTAGTCTACGTTAATTTTAAGTACTTTATGTATTCCTTGAATTTTTTAATTTTTTCAGTATTTGTAAAATTTTTTATCTTTTTCTAGTATTTTTATACATCGATGCCATTTGTGCAGATTTTTCAAAAATGCAATTCTTTCATAGAATGCAATAACTTTGAGTATTTTTCAGAAATTTTATGACTCGTAAGATTTTCTGGTATTTTCATGAATTCCTATCTAAATTTTTTAAAACTTCATTTCTAAATTTCAAAGTTTTTAGATTGAAATTTTTATAAAGCACTATTTAAAAAAAATTTTTTTCCCCCACATTTTCTTATAAGAAATGTTTGACTCTATATTGTATTATAATTTAGTTCTAGAAAAAATTCCTTTCAAGTTAGAATAATTATTCTTTTGAGTTTAAAAAATTATAAATTCTAAACCTTATTCGAATTTTACTCATTTTATGATCCACTGTTGTTATTTTCATTTTTTTTTACTATCATCATCATGTGTACTTTTGTCTGTTTTTTGTGATATAATAATACGTGAAACAAAAATCATTTCGACTTGGAAATCTTAATCCGGAAAGCTGTACCGAAAATTTAAAATTTATTCCACCAGATTATTTTATTCTGAAAATTCCAAGATTTCCAAAGCCGCAATAACCCTGGTTCAAACGCTCCATCACAGAAACAAGTCCAACAAACGTTTTTATACATCATTCTCTTTTTACTACTCACGAAAGACAAATGGAATTCCGCCCCTAATGGCTTTCTTTCCGTCGAAAACTGCCTGTTTGCTGAAACACAAAACGAAATTTCTCTCATGCTTTAACCACTTTATCATCAGCCAACAATTAAAACTGCAAATGTCTCAACCCAACTCCAAAATCATGTAATCCATGATTATCAATTATATGAAATCATTTCCCATCGTATTTTTTTAAATTCTGTGTACACTTATTAATTCTTGCTGAATTAGAACATCAACAACTATAGATAAATTTCATGCAAACCTTATGCAAACACAAGCATAAGAATAAACATAAGCATAAGACAGTATGGCTATCATATAAACTATATTTATATGGTTGTGACACTACCCTGTTTTCTCTGCATACAAGTAGGTATGAAAAGGTAATATGAATGAAAAAGTTAGGTTTTGAGTGAAAGCAATCAAAGAAGAAAGATGCCGATCTCATTCACAACCTAAGTCACGCTTCGTATCAGAAAACTCATTTGTTCTTTCGTTAGCAACGGTACGATGAAGCAGATAAAGTCCACCGTGTATGCGAGAGAGTAACGCTCGGGGCGAATGCAGGGCCAACCATTAGTCAAGTCTGTCATGGACCACCGAGGGATGTCCTCAAGAAAGACCATAGCGAAACTCACGGATCTCATCGGCATGGCACCCAAATCACTTCACTTTATTCTTGCACTTTTGAAAAAAAACTCCGGTTGCGTGGCTTCAATCTCAAAACTCAAATCACTTCCTCGTATGAAACACAATGGACCTTTTGCATGAAGAAAAAAAGTGCATTCTGACGATTTCGAATAACAATATTGATCGAGAAAAACATGCTGTTCGAGAAGAAGTCCTTATAGTTTTTAATCATAGATGATTATGATTTAGAAAAATCTTATGGGAGTTTCAGAATTTCTTGTACGATTAAAAGCCAATATATAGCATTATCTTCGAAAAAAATTTTGTTTTTTTTATTTCAGACCATTTTTTGGACCGTAATCGCTCCCGCCGTTTCATTTCTCGTAGCAGGAAAGGTTAGACGCCTGCGGGAATTATCACAATTTGCATTTTCAAATATTGTCACAAGTGCAGAAATGTGTCACAATCTGATCCAAGTGTAAAAGACGCTTTCTAGACATTTTGGACACTTACTATACACACTTTTAGACACTATACAATTTTTGACATTCTCGACATTATTTAGATATTTAAGACATTTTCAGACAATTTTAGATACTCTTCAGACATTTCTAGACACTTTTTAGACAATTTTAGATATTTGAGATACTATTGATAAATTTTTAGACGATTCAGACATTTTATACTAAGACATTTGTAGACACTACAAGTATTTAGACACTTTTCAGGCATATTTAGACATTTTTAGACACTTTGACATGAATGAAACACATCTATTAAATGTGTATTACCTCGAGACAACTACTTGATTTTTATACATTTTTCACATATAGCATTCAAAATTTGTCTTAAATTTCATGCAAACAGTATCTAAAAAAAATTCAGTCTCAGTTACATGCATGGAATGAATGTAACAGCAAATTTAATTCAAATATTTTTATATGATTCTAATACATCAATGTATTAAATTCAATTCACAATTATGAATTAAACTGATGTCACAGGTTTTATGTAAATATATATTGATTTCATGTATAATTGCAAGCACACATAGTGTATTTAATTTAAGACACCCGTACATTAAAGTTATATACGTGTATGTATATTTAGTATCGTTTTGATGCATTATTTATACAAGGTATGCGTAATGGGTGTTATACAATTTTTCTTAAATTGAAGACAAAAGTTTTTAACAGTGTTTAACAATACCTTTATCATCTGAAAGTTAAAATGTTTCGATTCTTCTCTTGCTCAACTTGGGCAAAAAATTCTCGTTCCAATGATCGGGTTTGTTTCATTTGGAAGAATTTTTCTTTTGCGCAACAAAACTTGAACGTCCGTGAGCCAATCATTTATTCCTCTCGAAGTGCGATTTCAACGACGAGATAATACTTCGGAAATCACCGGAACTTCGCGTCAATTCACCCAACTTACACGTTCATCCGTGCCAAGTGTTTTCTTTTCTTCATTTGCGCGACGCGTAATTATATTGTTGCGATATCCGCTTCAACGGATTTCTCGAATCCGTCCTTCTTCCGTGATGGCGAATTCGAGGAATGTCAGACTATTATTACTATGATAAATCGAAAATAAGGGATCGCCATTTTTACGGCAAAACCGCGCGTTGTTCAACTCGTACGAAAAGGCGAGAGTTGCAGGTAGTGACGATAGAACTTCTTTTTGAAGCAACCTTGAGGTATGATTGACGTTCGCCGTTAATCGATCTCCGCGAAACATCAGCAGGTAAAAGCACCTTGCGAACTCGAAAACGAGATTTGAGGCTGTCAGAGAAGTAGTTTCAAGTGGTTTGAAATAGTTGAAAATATGCGGAACCCAACGAGCAAATCTAGATGTAGTACATCGAGCTAATCATACACTTTTAAAAACTTTTGTCTTAAATTTAAGAAAAACTGTATAACGCCCATTATACATACCTTTATTTAATGAAATTTTGATTGATGGATGTTATTTACAACATACAGATTAGTTTTAATTAGTGAAAGAGCAGGACACCCGTTAGATCAAAGACGCCTGTTCCAAACGCAGCCGAAGCCCTGAGTTTTTGCCTACACTCAACTCAAGTAGGGTTCAACCCTCTCTATCCATCCCTTCGGTCACCCTCAATCCCTCTTCCTCCCGCTTTCCTCTCACTCCCTTACCTTCCCGAAACATTGTTTAACCAAGGCGAGCAAGAACCAAACCTATTTATACCAGATTGGACACTTTTGCACCCAAGTCCTACTCCCAAACCTCCCCTTCAGGGACGGTAGAAATAGTGCATGATTTCAGATTTAATCAGATACGGGCTGTGTTTTGTCGCCGAGAATCCTCATCTCATTAAACAAATGAGTCGTCCATTCCATTGTCGTGGCGCTCTGCGTAACGCTTTTCAAAATTTGAAATACGCGAGTACCTTGATTTTTTTACACTCGGAGTCAGACGTATGAAGTGTTTAGGTTCGATGGATAGAGAAGGTTTAAAAGTCATCTTGAAATGTGAATTTTTTTAACATTCTAAATGTGTGTGAGAAAAATTGTTTAGAATTTCAAATTTTTATTGATATTGTATTATCGTCAATGTTTCCGTGAGTGGTGACATTTGTAATTCACTTGAAATTTGTAGGAAATTGTAATATTTTCAGGGGGTTCAGTTATTTCCAGAAACAGAATTGGCTAGGGGGGGATTAACATATAACATATATGTTAATAATAATAATAATAACATATATATTTCTACAAATTATAGACAAAGTGCAAAAGTTGTCATTTTCTGCATATAGATTTTTTCCTTTTTGCTTAAACTAAGTATTGAAAAACATTTTTTTTCTCGCTTTCAGAGGTTCATATCCTAGATACAAGCATCATTTTTGAAAAAATGTTGGTTTTTAGATTTTCAAAAATTTTTCAAACCGTGATTGTTCCCGCCGTTTTGCTTCTCGCAGCGAGAAAGGTAAGACATCTACTCTTATAAAACAAGTATTTGTTGCTCAGCGAGTTTGTGAAATACAATTTTGTACACTGTAATGATAGACGAATTAATACTGAAAGTCTCGAGAAGATTCATTTTCACCTTGTCTTTGAAATCGTCCTCCAAAATAACTGATTTTTCAGCCTTCTACACCAGACGCCTCTTTAAATAAAATTTTTTTTGAAGATTGAATTTTGACAGTTTTTGTCAAAAAAATCGTAAATATGCGATTTTAAAGTGATAATTTTTATTATGACGATTTTGTAATATAAATTCAAAAATAGATGTGAAGATGATACAATTTTTACAATCTAAATATATCAAAATTCTCATTTCAAATTTTTCACAGCTTACAATTCTTACAAATTCTTCAAAGCTTACAAATCTGTATTACATCGTTCGGTTTTATTGATTTTCGATGTTGAAGTTTAAATTATAATTTTAACAATATCTTTCGAACGGGTAGGTCAGATAGACTCCATTATCCTTTAAAATTTGCGAAATATGTTCTTTAAAAAAAAAAAAGACTACCAATAAGACTCGTGCAAAAAAGTTGATAGTTTAGTTTGCTTATTAAAAAATATAAATTTTTCCAAATTTTTTGAAAAACGAAAAAAAATCAACATTATACGAAAATTCTGCGGTTGCTCATTAATGAAAAACATTATCGTCTCCAACATAGTGTAAAATTTGTGGAATGTTTTCTCCTTCAAGAAAAAATGCACATTGCCAATAAGACTCGTGCAAAAAAGTTGATAATTCAGTTAACTTTATATAAAAACAGATAAGTTTTTCCAAATTCGTTAAAAAACGAAAAAAATTGACGCTATACGAAAATTCTACGGCTGCTCAGTAATGAAAAAAAAAATCAAGTTTCCTTTCTAATCGCGTGGTTAAAGCCATGGTTATTGAGTCTGGAATACAGGGTTCCAGCCCTGGCTACTCTCTGCTGTTTTTTATTTAAAATATACTTGGAACCCGTTTTTCGAAAAAAAACTGCATGCAAATAAACTATACATTTATTTCTAAAGTATATTGAACTGTATAATAATGTCTAATTAACGCAGTTCAATATACTTTGGTGCAACGTAATAACGTAGATGCGGGAATATTCTGGACAACGGGTGTAACCGCATCAGGAATTGGGCGAGCTACAGAGAGTTGGAGCGACGGAGGTTGGAAACTGCGATGCTCACAAAAAGCACACCAGACAGCGGCGAACGTTTTTGCCGAGCGTCAGCCGCGTTCCTACCACGCCGTGCTCCATGCTACATCGCTCCTGTGTGTTCCATTCGCATTGGGATCATGCAAAAGGATGGGATTACTGCCTCCATGATGCGAAGGATACTCGCTCATTTTCTCGAGAATTGTCGTTAGTGAGGATTAATTGATTACCGGATTTTATATTGGTTTCGCTATTCCCTTTTTCGTCATCTGGGATGATCGGCTTTTTGTTATTCCTCCTTTTCGTCGATACTTTAATTGAACGATCTTTAGCTTTTCTCAAAAATATTTTCAGATAATCTGGGTTTTCAGTTTATTAGGAGTTATACATTTTTTTAGTTTAACAGGATGTCCAGTTATTTTCAGAAACAGAATTCCCGGAGATTTCCCGAATGTTTCCCGGGTGATTTTCTCACATAACTTGAATTGAATATTATATAGAGAAAAAAAACCATAACTGTAACGAAACACGCTGTAACGTAATTATTTATGGGTATTTTTTAATTGAACAAATTTTTTGTTTTTCGTTGATTGTCTATTATTTTATTATGTAATTTTATAGTTATTTGAGGAAATAGTCACTTAGATTGTGAGTATTTTATGGATTCTGAGTGTGTTTAGTATTTTTATAAATTGTAAAGATTTCTAGAATTTTATACTCTCGAAGATAAAGTTTACGGGATTTTTGATATTTTTAAAGATTTTCCAGAAAATAATTTCTACGTAGAATAAAATTTCAGTATTTCATACATTTCTATTATTATCGGTCTTCAGTATTTTTCAGCATTTATAAATCCTTGTAGCAATTTGTAGGATTTTTATAGATTTCGAATCTTACTATGGATGACTACAGATGACTATGGAGATTTTCAGAATTTGATGCTCCTAACTTTAAAGTTTCATAAATTTCAAGCACTTCAGTATTTTTTATATTATTTCAATAATTATGCGATTCATAGAATTTTCTGATATTTTCGTGGATTTCTGTATAGATTTTTAGAATCAGATGCTCTAGGATTTCAAGTTATCCAGATTTGAATTAGTACGATTTATATTCTCATCAGGAGTGGAATAATTATTACTTATTATAATAAGTCGAATTTTCCGATCAATTTTAAAAATTTAAATTGATTGAGAAATTTGACTAGTTATTTGACTATTATTATCTAGATTTTTAGTTATTTATGGATTTCCAAAGAAGCTTTACCAACATGGATTTTGAGTGTTTATAAATTTCTGGTATTTTTCGTGGAAAACCAAACTGATTCAGTTTTTTATGACGTTGGCTATCGTTTGACACGAGCTTTTTGGATTTTTTTAATTTTAACAATTTTTACAGCTGTTCTTGACTTTTAAAACGTAGAAATAATGTTTTTTTTTTTTCAATTTTTTGTTCACTATAACGTGAAATTTTCAAATCTTCTGAATTCCTCGTATCAAACGAAAGCCAAAGTTATAAAAAAACTGAATCAGTTTGGTTTTTTTGTTTCAGACGACTTTCATGAGCTGAATCGTGTCAACCGTTTTGGTATACATTTTTCGTAAGGGATATTTGCATGTCGAAAGCATTATTGGTTTTTTTACAATTCATTCTCAAAAAACAGTATCAAAAACGAGGCCACAAGGTAGAAGACCCCCTTAAGATTTCTGGAATTTGATATTCTCGAATTCAAGGTAAATTATATTTGACGTACATGGAAGGATTTTTTTAAAAACTGCTTATACATCAATTTAGAGAACTTTCTGGTATTTAAATGAATTAGTGTATAGATTTACAGAATTCAATTTTCTGTATTCAAAATTTTATAAAAATCATTAGAGTATTTGAAAGATATCTGGTATTCATACTTTTCCCATATCTGTCAACATTTATAAAATTTAGTCTAATTCTCTACTTTTTTAAGGGGGGAAACCACTATAGATCGTTCAAAAAATCGATTTTTTTTTCTTGCATAAATGTATTCTATAACTCTTGAAAATTATCCTTGTAAAATAT
>JAPYZL010045755.1:0-27443 GCA_030522825.1 Platygaster orseoliae
GCTCAATCGCGCACACATACAATCATATACAGCTTGATACAGCTCTAATGTCAAAAACTTTCAAACTTTGGTGTCGAATATCTCGTAAACGAAAAACAAGAATTGATTGAAATTTTTACAGTAACTGTCTTTTTATACCATCAATAAAATATCAGTTTTTCGTCGAGGTCGTAAGAGCGGTTTGTTTTATATATCAGTTTAAGATACATTTTCCAATAGATTCCCTATACTTTGTGTGTTAAAGTTCTTGACTTTGACATTGAAAATCTCCGGAACTAAAAACAAGAAAGACTTGAAACTTTAGGAAATCATCAGGGACATACTTCTTTACATTATATTAAAATTTCATGAAATTCCTAAGAAAGTAGCCTGAGGGAAGTACTACCTTAACATGTCGCAATGGATGTAAACAATATTTTTTCAGCCGATATTTCGAAAATTTCCTACGATAAAGCAACTGAAACTCAAGTGTTAAAAAAAACGTGTCTATTTTGATTTAAAAGAAATAATTCATGAAAAAAATTTTACGCGAAAAAAGACCGATTGTGAATCACCTGGACACTTTATTCAAAATCAGATAACCCTATAAATAGTGTTCGATAGATTACTTTTAATTATTTTGAAATCAACAAATGCAATGCACATTTATACAAATGTATAATAAAAAATTCTTTTCTCTTAGTTCCGTAGTTTGCTAATGATTAAGCGGAGTTGCACAAGTGAGAATTTTTAATTGACTCTAACATTTGCAGATTGTTGAACAATCATTATTAACGATTCTGGTCTGAAATTCTACTTACAGGTAGAATTTCATTCAAATAATTATTATGGATCATATATTTTTCAGCGTTCTTTGAAATATTTAAGTGTAAGTTTTTATTCATTTTCCATCTCTAAAAAAACTTCTTTTTATTTAATGCAAAATTTATACCCATCAACAATTTATCTATGCAAACTAATAACTGCAATAAATAAATTAAGTAACTATTTCGTTATTCAGAAAAAAAAATTTCTTAAAAAAGGTTTATTTTGATCTGGTACATAGTCAAATTTAATGTATCAATAATAAATGTTATTTAACATAACAACTTGTTAAATATATAACTAAATATTTTAGTAACTATAAAATTAGTTGAAAAAACTTACAAAGAAGAAATGAAAAATTCACTGCTAGATACTCTTTCGTAAAACTGATTTGAATTGAAATTTAACTAATTTCTGTAGCTCAATAATTGTTATTAATGAGCAGCTGAAAATGTACTATACGACATCGAAAATTTTACACAATTTTTACAAAATTAATTAACAATAATCTTGAGCCAAGATATCTTTACATAAAATGGTGTTAAATGATTGTTGAAATTAGTTAAACATCATGGACTACTTGCGATTTTTATATTTTAGTGCTTCATTTCTTTGAAAGAATGTTATTGAGACAGTCTATATTTAAAAATATAAAAATATATTTTCGTAAAATTGTTGACTAAATAAATTTTTTTTAGTATAACGAACTTTCATTTATTAATGCTACTACTTATAATGAATTACATATGATATATGTAAATGTCATTCTAGTAATTTTTTTTACAAACATTATAACTTTTATACATTTCCCATAAAAGTCGTTATTCTGTACGTTTACCTTCAACATTCATCATAATAAAACTTAGACCAAACTAAAGTACTTTTCAGCTATAACAATATTTGAAGCCAATGTTTATTCTCTAAACAATTCATTTTTCAAAGTGATTTGGCTCTTTGAAAAAAACAAAAACCGAGTGTTTCCAAGAGATTTAGATAAAAAATTAGGATGACTTTCAACTATAAAAAAGGAAGTCGAGAAATACTTCGTGGAGGTTTCCTGGAAAGGATTTTTCACGACGTGACCACTGTGAAATGAGCTAATTTCCTATTTCCTGCAGTCGTGACTAATCGTAATATTAAACGCTCAATAGTGAAACATTGATATATGAATGAGAAGGAACATCGACTTACCTGGGTTTCGGTGAGGTGTAAGGACGACGAGAACTCGGCCCTTTCGGCGACGCTGAGGTACTGTCTTTCCATGAATTTTTTTTCCAAAGCTAACAATTGGTTTGTCGTGAAGGGTGTCCGCGGTTTCCGGTTCGGCTTGTGTTTCCGCAGATTGCACTTCAGCTTCGCTGGTTCCCCATTTTCTAAAACGATGAATATTTTTTGTCGAGGTTAAAATTTGTTGTGCATTTTGATAATATGTCGAGTTTTAGAGACTGTTGAAGACAATCTAACAACGAAAATTCAAATATTTCGAAATGAAAATTGACATAAAAACGTATGTTTATTGTTGCAGTCATAGTTTTGGTCGATGTCGGAAATTAAAATATAAGAAGTTGAAAAAAATAAGATTGACCTTTATATCGTGAAATAATATAAAATGAGGCAAAAGTTTATGATGCAAAATGTTAGTTAAAAGTTTCAACCTTTAAATTTTCATAGCTACGTGAAAATTTAAATACAACATCGAATTTTGAAACTTTATTCTATAGCTACAATTTTAAGGGGGCGGGGGGTAAACATCAATTTGGAATATCCATAGTGCAACACGAGAAAAATGAATGCAAATAGCACATCAACACTCAGAATACATTTAATTTTGTATTTCTGAAAATTTCAAAAAGTAAGGTTCTGAAACTACAATTTGTATGAATCAGAAATTCAGAAGAATTATGTATCATAAAAAACAATAAACATGTTTAAGCAAATCTAAATGATGAAATGTTTCTTACATAACAATTCAAACTGATGAGGTAACTTTCGCAAATCAAGTATTTTTAAGTACCTTTTTCAACGAATAATTATTTTCTAAAAAAAAAAAAAACATCTACATTAAAAAAAAGGCAAAAGAAACGGAGCTAATAAATCTGGGATACTTAACAATATCTGAAACTTTGAAAGTTTTGTATGTTGCTGCTTACACATTTTAAAAGTGGAAAAACAAAAAAACAATGAATTTAATGTAAAATAAATATTTGTAGATTAAAAAAATGAAAACCAAAATGAAAGTAAAGTTATAACATTATACATTAAAACTCAGAGTGCAGTCTTCGTAAATTTCAAAAAATGTCGATATGCAAGAGTTGCACAGAACTAGTGTTGAAAAATTGATATATTACTTTTCGAAAATATGATTCCCTCAAGTTAAAGTTTTGGATAATTTAGATTCAACAATTAAATAACTTGAGCGATTCAATCTCAATTATGTTACTAGTAAAAATTTATAATTTTTGACGAAAAAACCAATGAAAAAATCAGTGGAAACAAAATATTCGCAAAAATAAATTACTTCAACCCTCAAGTATCAAAATGAAATATGTGCAGCTTGGAAATTGAAATGTCATGAATTTAAAAGAATTAAAGACCAAACTTTCGAAATTGGAGAGTTGAAATTTCATTTTATGAGTATTTTAAATATTTCATGATAAAAACGTGTATTTTTAGAAAACTCTTGAAAATTTTTTTCCGTACGTTCCTGGATGAGATCAACGTGTGAAATGAAACAATGAATATTTAAACTGTTGTTTAGGAAAATTGCATGGAAAAATAAAACGTAAGCAGTTGTGAAAAACATTCAATGAAAGAGTAAAAAAACCATTATGATTATAAATTTAACTTTTTTTTATTAATCATGAAAATTCTCAAATATGGTTATCGTCTTTTTTAATATTCAGTAGTGTGTTATTTGAGAATGTTTTTAAATTCTGATTATTATAATATTTTTCTCGTTAGTGATTTCAAAATATCCATTTTCCGACAGTCAGCATTGTGGATTAATGGAATATTTTTTAAATGTCATATTTTGCAAAAAATAATACCGGAAAAAAATACAAGGTATGTTCATCAAACTAACAAATATTATGTAATAAACAATATTCCATCAACATAGATAAGCCAAATCATAATATTCCATATCGAAAATGCCTTAATTTCGAAATGTGTTAATAGTTGACAATATATTAACAATTATGAAATACTAACTTTTCTGATGCAATGATTCTGCGTTCATCCAATGAAAAATGTTTTTTGTTTTCAAGCGTGGGAAAAGTGCTAGTTTTTTCCACGATCGGATTTAATCAATTTCATATTTTCCACATTGTCGAACAAAATACATCCTTAACTAGCGTGGAAAAAATTTTCAAACTTATCACGTATCTAACAACTGACATGTTTGTAACAGCCAAAAATTCTTTCAAAAATAAAAATTTGCAGGAAAATAAATTAACTTAATGGTTTATTTGTTCAAGTTCAAAGCTGTTTTTTTCGTTTTCCTCAATTTTTCCTAAATGATGAAAACAATCTTTTCAAGGACACCTATTGGTTAATTAGATTAAAATCATAAAATTACACCATGATTTCTATACAGTACAAAAAAGATATTGAAAACTTCGAATTTAGTCGTACAAACCGGAAAGGTAGTTTTATCAGTCATTAATATAAGCATCCTAGATCCAAATATTTACATAATTGTTACAACCATTTTATTTTTTTGCAACACTAAAATACGTGTTGAATTATAAATCTAATCAAGATTTGCACAAATTTTTTTTCTAGGTACAAGTTCGTTTTTTGTTAAACGTCGTTTTCTGCTATACTATTCGTTTTTTTCCAAATGTTTTAAGATTTGTTTCGGGAAGCGAATGAAAGAGGGAACTCCTATTCTCCTTAAGATGATATCAATGAATTCGAATGGGAATTGGCAGGATGCTTCATTGAGCCGTACCGCAAGCCTCGTTTTTTCGGGCTTTTTTCGTCACACGATTCGTGATTTTCCGCCGGCGGCCACAAATCGGCCTCATTACAACTTTTTGCCTATAGACCGCAGATTCCGGCCCGGGAATATTTTTCTTTATTCGCGCGAGCGCCTTCGATTTCGTTATCTGGGAAAATTCTTTCGCACTAGGCGAAAGAGTTTTTGAAGTTTTGTGTACTGAAGAAGATGCTGTTGAATATTTTTTGGGAATTGAGTGTTAAAATTTTTCCAGGAATAATTATGTATTTTGGAATAGTGTCAAAAAGTTATGACTGATAAAAAATGGTGATTTGTGTCTGAAATAAAGGTCTTTCTTTAAAATTTATGTTGACTGTATTTCCTTAAAAAAGTGTCCGTGTATTGCATAAATTTATAAATTTTTTATTTATAAATAGAAATGAAAAAACTGTGTGCCAGAAAGTTTTCAATATTGAACTATTGCTATTTTTTTATGTAGAGTTCAGCATGAATAACGTTGCAGTATAATTTTCATAAAACTGATCGCGATGTTTTTTACACGTTGGTGTAAGTATATATAAAATAAAGTTTATCGAGTGCTTCATACAGTATGTATGAGTAATGTCGATTTCACTACAGCATTTAGCAAATTCAAATGGTAATTTCCAGGATAATATATAATATATCGTGTTTTTCAAGTAACTTTTTTATCAGCAACATTTTCTTGTACGATACAGTAGGAAATTTATCAAATTCAGACGTTTCGAATTTAATTCAAAATTACTACGACGGAATTTTACGACACTATTTCCTGTGATTTAACAGTAAATTTAATTTTGTATTAAACAGCAGTTTGTAACAATGAAAATTTTTATGATAACACTTCCTGTTTTTTCAGAGCTGTATCGGAAATGATATCGAAAACAGTAGGCATAACGAGAAATCAATGAGAAAATTGTTAGTGGCATAAAATGAATATTAAGCAACATTACTAAAAAATTAACTATCGTTTTCCGACTACGTTTTTTTAACAAAAACAAGATACTTGAAAAATAAAATAAAATTCAAAGATAAAAGAAACTTTTTCAAGAACAATAAAATAAGAAAACACTATCAAACAATATAATCAAAAATTGATAATAACTCAGAAATTTCTTTATATTCCAAAAATTACTGTAATCTAGAAATGAAATCTGCACGAAAACCTAAAATGGTAGAGATATTATGAATTCTCAAAAATAAGGTCTTAGTCTTAAATTCAAGAAATCCGTTTTTGCTTTACTAGATAATTTACAATTTGCAAAAATTAAGAATCACTTAATCTAGCTAAAAAAAAAAAACAGTAATTTGATGTTTTTTTTTCTTTGAGTGAAACAGAATTCGTTATTATTAGTTTATTTCGAAGGCAAATAAATGTACCTCTAACATCAAAACTTAAAAATCATGTTAATATTTTAGTTTGTCATTTTGCATTTTCATTACTACAAAACTAACATTTATTTTTATTGCACTGTCGTTTGAAGTATGAAATATTGTGCCGTTTACTGTCGAAAAAACGAACGAAATCAGAAAAATAAATTACAGTTTGAGAATTTTGTAACATCTATAAAAAATGTAATTTACATTAGGATACAAAATAGACTATAAATCGTTCTTTAACAATTACTAACAATTATAAAACGATTCACCCCACAGTGACTTTTGTCAAAACGTGTGGAAACAACAACGAAAAATCAATCTATTATTTTACCAATTTTTTTTATTTATTTATTTTTTTTTTTTATATTTTTACCAATTGGATTTACTAATTCTCTTTGAAAAGTACCTGCATATTTTTTGTTTTAGTATAAGGTTATCAATATGTATAATTAAAAAGAACAATGCTACCAACCAATAAGTGATTAACTTCAAAATGTGAAGTTGATTTTAAAGTTTTATACACTGCAAGAAAACTCATAAAGACTTTGCAGTACATTTTGGGAAAACAAGTTTTTATAAGCTACCCCGAGAATTTAAACAAAAAATTTGAACGTAAAAATCTTAAAATTTCTTTGTGTAGAATCTAGAAAGCACCGCAGGTCAAGTAATAGTAAGTTTTTCATGAAAAATGAATAATGAACTTCTTGTATTCTATAACAGTGCCATACTGTTTAAAAAATTCCTGCTTTTTTTTCTAAGACAGCATGTACACAAAATACACTAATAGTATCCTGAAAACCTGAACATTTCTCCTTTGTAACTGTATAGAAAATTGTTTTAGAACTTTTTGCTGTTTATATTTAAGTTTATTGATAAGTATCATATATACATCATAATACAAACTCTTTTATCAATAATTTTATAGCAACTATTATGTTCTTTTTTAAATCATTTTAAATCTTTAGAATAACAGTAAAATAACAAAAAGGTACACTGCAAAATAAACTATAGTAATTTCACAAAATTTGGATCGTCAATTTCCTGTACTGCATAACAACTGCATATTACTTCAATATGCAAATTATATTTGACCTAAAAAAGTTTATGATACACAGACAGAATATAAGAAAAACGATACATTTTCTCCTTCATAACTGCATGAAAAGTTGTTTCTCAAAAAACTCTATATTTTTCTTCCAGTGAATTCAAATATTATCCACACTCTTCATTACTAACTTCACCATTTCCATTTTGCAAGAAATATCATGTTTTCATAAGAGATCTGAATAAAAATACATAAACATAACCTGGAACTCCTAAAAGGCACACTACCAAAACCTCTATTGCAGTTTTCTTGCAAAGTGTAAAATTCTCCGTACTGTACGATTTCTTACTCTGATGTTTTTATTATATATTATCACAGAAAAGTTTGTAAACCTCAGTAAAAATGTCATAAAAATTTGACAATTTTCTATAGCTCACTATATTTAATGTTTTTTCGCTAATTTCATCAGAACAAGATTTAATACAAAAATTAAATAAAAACATATATGTTTTCCATTATGAACCTAGAAAAAGTCGTTTCCCCTTAATTTTTCGTAAATTGACATACTAAGATTTCTCTGACAGTGATTCCAGCATACCCTGAATCAAAACACAATCGAATTTTCCCGAAAACTTTCTTTCTCAGAGCAACGTTCGGTCAAGCAAATTGCAATGTAGTTTAACGCTCGGCACAAGTGAAGGTACGGTTAATAATCACTCCAGCTTTGCACAATACCCGTTTTTTACCACGAAAGGAGCGCTGACTGACGATCAATTTGTATTTATAAGCGGCGCACTATCGAACGTGTCGCTGATCGCGCCACGAACGCTACGATTATTCAACGACCGATTGCGAAAATCGCAATTTACCTCGTATCGCTCAAAATCTACACGTACGAGCCGCGAAAGAGCATTCGGGGAATTATCACTCGAGTACACGATTTCTTTACGTTGTATTCAACATTCTCGGTACCCGGAGAAAACAGTACCTATAATCTCACAATGTGATTTCTGACTATTCTGGTTCAGCATCAGATGCGAAACGATGGAACGGCGTAATCGCGGAAATTGGCAAAAAAAAGTGCTCAGGTCCCTCGGAATCCACGAGATTTGTCCTGGGAGATTGACAGATTTGTAGGAAAAGGGCTCCTCGGTTCGAGGGAAACAAAAGGCCATCGAAAGTTCTGAATTTCAAATTCGAAGATGGGAGGACCGAAGGGTTGCATCGCGTTCGGCTCTGGTGTCCTTTGTGTCAGTGAATCCCGACTGGCTAAGGGCCCAATTAGTCTCGGCATTCGGGGGCCACCGGGCCAAAAAGCCAAGGCCCACGGATTTTAATCTGTACCCGATCGGGAACGCATTCGAAATAATTAGCTGATCCCGCTGAGATAGGGAAGGTCTCTTTCCACGAAACGCAAAGATGACCGGGCCCGGGTCGTTGCGCAGGCACCCTTTGTCTTACCCAGCACATCGCGGGGAAAAGCCTTTTACCACTTTCCGCGTACATCATTCTACCCTGAGCCCCTGCTACTTCAAACTTTCAAGCCCCTCGTAGTGCCTATATCTCTGTATTACCGGGCTTTGTACCTCGGTGTTTGTACTCGTCTTTGCTCTCAAGAGCCTTATCAACAACCCATTGATTTTCGATCATCCACTCGGGAACGAGCAATTGCTATCTTATTCACGGAATTATCGTGGGTATAATTAATGCTAATTATGTTTGTATGACCAACTGATTAATGAAATAATCCTGAAACAAAGAAAGATGGAACATCGATTGATCGAAAACGTAATGGCAATGGATAGTCCGAATTGATCTGAAGAGATCATTTGTACACTAGGGTTTTCAGTTGTTCCGAATTCCTTGCATCCACATGCTAAGTTTTGTTACGAACATGCAAACAACATGGGCATTATACTGCCTGACAGTTGATTGTGAAATTTGTTGTGAAAAAATGAATGATGCCTGAAAGATGAAATAAGGGAATATCTACTTGTACCTACTCAAATAAGACTTTTTGGGTTTAGTATTTTCGTTTTCAAAACGCACAAAACGGGTTGAACGGGTGGAATGGGCGATTACGCATAGACATTCCCTTAAAATAACGCACTAAGGCCCCTAAGATGTAATATTGATCTGGCTTTGAATAAACAAACGTTGATCTGAACAGTGTCTTACTCTGCAAAACGACGACCGTCGCATTCACAAGTGAGACTTATTGGATGAGGTATTGTTTTTAAAAACGCGCGAAACGGTTCAACGGGTGGAACGTGTGAGTACGAATAGGTACTCTCTTAAAATCCTGAAATAATGCCCTCTAAATAACGGACTAAGTCCCAAAAATATCTCCAAATACATCCGGCATTGAATAAACAAATGGTGACCTGAACAGAGCCTAACTCTGGGAAACGACGATCATCACCTTCACATCACAACAACTATAACCATCAATGCTTGGGTTTCACTGGGAAATAAAACAATGGGGACTCACCATTCAGAGGGGCATGATGTGAAAAGTGCGATGGGAAGAAGGTAGCCGTCGCTGCGGCTGCAGCTGCGGCGACGGAAGGGTGGTGTCCTCCCCAGACTGCTGGGTGAAGCCCGGGCATGGTCCCGATGGTAGAGAAGCCGCCGATGTAGGCCGGAGTGGGCCTTACCGGGGTGGGACTCGGTAGTAATTGCTGCCTGAGGTCCTCGACGTCGACGACGCTGCCCTCGTCGTCGCCGTCTTCGGTGTCCTCGTCGTGGGAAGACCCCGGGGACCGTCTGAGCCTCTTCTGAGACGGCGGGCCCGCGTCCCTCGGCGAGTCCTGGACGCGAGCCGTCGGGCTCAGGTCCGTGGCCCCACAATTGGACCCAGCTTGCTCCGGTACGGGCGTCCTCTTGGTGTCGGCGAGCAGCGCCGCGACGGAGAAACTGAACTTCTGCGCTCCCGGAAATGCGGTCGGCGTTTCCGGCGATGCCATCCTCAACACTGTCATTATATTGTTTACTGGTGCTCGATTTCCCTCGACTGGGCCTTACACTCTCATGACCTTGGGGCCCTGGTATCTCGGGAACCTCTGCTTCACGTGAACCGGCACTTGTAACAACTTTTGGACTGCGAGTGTCTGAACGGTACAAAGCGTGCGAGAAAACTGACTGCCTAGCGCGGCTGTGCAATAGTCTCCCAAGCGGGTTTTTTCGAACCGAGCTCGCATGGTGCCTTTGGTGGGGGCAGAGGCTCGAAGGCGGGTTTCTCTGGGCGGAGCTCGACTGCTGCCGCCTCCGGGGTCTTTTTGTGCAGCCAGGACTTCTCATGCAAATGAGGCTCTCTCTCTCTTTCTCTCGCTCCCGGAACTCTGGTAGGGGCGATGATTGGGTTCTCCCGGGGGCAAGAGGAGGGCGAATGGATGGGAGAGGTAACTAGATCTAATCGCTTACCTACTACTGTACATACCTCCCAACACTAGAGACCGTAATGAGGGTAATTGACCAATTAGGACGGCGGGCTGAGCATGCGCCAGAAAAATACCCCGTTCCTCCGCGCGGGAATGGAAACGATGACTCGCTTTTTCTCCCAATTCTCGCCTTGGCTTTTCAGGACGTTTTTTCCTTGCGAGTTTCGAGGTGATTTTGTTGCACCTGCCCTGCTAATTTCACTCAGGCATTATCTTCCGAGATATGGTAATGGCTTTTCTTGTAGTGGGAGTCACTCGAGTAGAAATTTTGTCGTGTATGATTTGGGAATGGTTATTTTAGGTTCTGTTTTTTCTGAGGTTCACTTTTCGTTCTGTTTTAACTGAGCACAGAATATAAAATTATAATTTTGAATGGAAAGATATAAAAATTTCAGATAGTTGAAGGAATCGCGAAAAAAAATTCATTTCAGAAATGGTTTTCATCAATATATATAAAGACACGATAAGGAGAAGAGATGATACTACACAACAATTTATTGTTGAAAGTTTGCGAAAATATTGAAAAAGTTTCGAGAAATGCAACGTTTTGAGAAATACAGTAAGAATGTTTAAGAATCAGTTCATAATATTTTCCTAACTTGTAATAAGGTACGTACATCGAATTCCGAACTTTCAAGAAATATTTAACATTTTTCTAAATGTTCAACGTAAAAAAACTATTTACCGTTTAGGCTGTGATAAAACAAATGATTTCTGTAACGACTGGAAAAATTTGACAAATTTTGGAATAATGATTCGTAATATTATGACAAATTAAAAATTAGTCTTAATGAGCTGCTCACATTACTAGTCGTTGCAAAATTTCTCGATGATAAACTATTGAAATTCAATGTTATATTTAAAAATGTGTTTCAAGACATGAAATGAATGATGATGAATCAGTTTCATTATTACCCTGATTACAGAGTCAATTCTTAATACGAGTGGAAAATTTTTCCATCAAAGAGGAAACAATATAAAACTCGTTATGATAACATGAACAAATAAATTGTAAGTTTACTGTTTATCGGAATTTTCCAACGTGCAATTCAACAAGTTAATTCAGACATTACCTGAGAAACGACGTTGTATCTTATAAAGTGTATGAAACTTTTGTGATGTTTTTATTAACACTTACATGTTTATTTGTAGGTTTTTTTTCATGTTTTCAGTTATGATTTCTCATGTGGTTTTTTTATGTTTATTCTTAACGATGGCGATTCTGTTGAATAACTTTAAGATGTAAGACAGTGGTATTATTATAGCAACTGATTATTGCTTTGAATTTTGACATCATCTATATTTGCTCAATTTTCTGATTTTTCAGAAAAAGATGTGAAGGATTTTCCATATTTTTTGATATAATTGAAAATTACACCGTTTTCGATACTTGGTGTAAAACGAAATTAATAACTTTCTTGTAAAAGTAAATCACTAATTTTAAATATGTAATTTTTTTTTTTTTATTAATTCGATTTTGTTCGTAAATATTCCTAAATTTTTTGTAAAACTTCGCAGGATTTTCTGATAATTTTTTTGTATCTATCTTTATATTTCGCATTCAGTACGTGACAAAATAATTTAAAATACTTTTTTCAGTAACTCTGTTTATTCACTGTAATTAATTTCTAAAATCGAAGTTTCGGATAATATTTTGCACATTACTATAGAAAATTTTCCGCTTTGTTTGTCATAAATATTAAAATCTTTCAAATTTCTCCAGAAATAAAGACAATAGCTGAAATTAAACAAAATTTTTGAAAATTTTGCAGGATCCTAATTATAACAATCGAAAATTAACGTGAAAAAATTTTTTTGGGAAAGGCCTGAAAAATGGAATAAAAAAGTAAGAATAAATTGATTAATGGTTAAAGAAAATTATAAATTTTCTTGCATTATCAACAATGAAGTTCTAAAAAATTTTTCCTATTTACTTTTAGTAACAAAATAGTAAAGAAGAGAAAAACTTATTTTTTCAATCAAACTTATTGCCAACAAAAAATAGCTGTTGATGAAAAAACTTGATTTTTTATACTCATTTATGATAAAAGCCTCAATATAATGTAACGGAATAAATGACAAAAACGTCAAGGCTTGGAAAAAATGATAAATAATAGGCGATGAGAACCAACAAAATTTTCTACACAGAATAAACTTTGTGAAAAAACATTTGCTTTGTTGTTTTCTCTCATTTTCATAAAATTTATTTCATTGGCTCTAAGAACCAGATTCTATGCAATCTAATAAAACTTTCAATTAACGTAAAAAATATTTCTAGATTTGAATTACCTATACATTACAATTCATTCATCACTAAAGAGAGAAAGAATAACGAGAAAAAAATTTATTCATATTTATTCCACCTTTCAATATTTCAGTTTTAAGATCTTGCTCAACCACTCAGAATCAGTAATCAAATGTCAATGTTAAATCTTTTAAATGATAATATGAAACCAATCCAGATAATCGACATAAATGAGAAAAATAACGATTGCAAGCGAGTTTTTAAAAATATTGATCTCAATACTCACATGATAATACCCAATTATATTAATTACCTTTTTCTCGAACAACCAGTTTCCCGAAAGACTGTATTCCCGAATTCATCTTTTCCGTTAGCTGATTTCCCGAATCCATTTTCCCGAATTTTCACTTTTCCACAAAAAACAGGAAAAGAAAACAAATTTTCACATAAACAACATTTTTAAAGACAGTTTCTCTTAGCAAATAGCAGGAACTGAATTTGGGATGGAATGTGAAGGGGCACCAAAAAACACATAAGTATCGTTTTAAAATAGAATTAAGACGATTATTACTAATTACAGTACCTAAAAATAAAATGACAATGTTTTTAGGCATTCAAAATTGATTTCGAACAACACTATATTCTCAATCGCAAAAAAATTTATTTCTGCATGCACATTTGATCTGAATTTTTCGGGTACAAAAGCATTCGGGAAGATGGGTTTCACAAAAATTTCACTCGGCAAAACAAACTTTTGGAAAAACGGCCGTTCGAGAAAAAAGCCATTCGGGAGAATGACTGATAATCCATCTTTACTCAAAAAAAAGACATCTCCTCTATTCCCACAATAATTCAAGTCTTTGCAAACGTTGCAACAAGAGTTGATCCCTCGATTTTTTGACATTTCTGAACCCTTGGAGCTCGTTTAGTCCGACGCAAAAGATGGCATCGTAAATTTCGCATGTCAAGGGACGTTCGACTATGACATATAAGCAAAAACAAATGAGTCCCGATAATGCAACAATGTCACAGATGCGCTTCGAAAGTTGTTCCATTTGCGCCGGATCGAGTGGCACCTATTGCCATCGCGCACTCCACAATACAGCTAACCTTCGCCATTTCCTCCGCTAAATTAACAGCGACGCTTCTGTTTCCATTCCCTCGTAGGCAAATTTTTCACGCAAAAGCCGTTCCTGAAGTTCAAACGTACATTGTTGCTCGTGGCTAGATAGGTGCATTATTTCGCGAGCTCCTTCAACGGCTTTTCTTGACTTTTTGGAATAGGTGACGGGTCATTTTAACTGGATCAATATGCGTGTTTCATGTATATAATGACTTCTTAATGACGTCTTCGAGTTGTTAGAAATTACGGGTATAATTATGAATCAGCTTTGACACGGTTTGTTGTTGGAAGTATGGAAAGTACATTCATTTTTGGAACGAAAGAGGAAGCCGTTTTTGAAGTTTTTATAATACGATGACAATTAATTTACATCTCTTTGAATTCTAAAGACAATCAAAAAACAAAATAGAAAAGATGGAACAAAAGTTTTTAATTTCAAATACAAGATACTTGAAATATAATACACATTTGATATGACAGTGGTATCCAACTGGCTAACAGCGTAGACGAACTTTTTCCGATTCAGAATGCAGATGTTGCGCGAAATTGTCAAAAGTAGAAATTCAAAGGAACGAGACCCAAAATCCTTCCGAAAATCGTAATGAAATTCGCGGTAGGTGCGGGAAGTAATACGCGTCGTGACAATTTTAGACTTGCATTGGGAAGTGGTGCTGGAGAAGAGCAAGAGTAGCCAAGTTTCGAATGTTGACACCAAGCACGTATATACACCAAGTGGTCTCGTGGGACCGGCGGGTGGTCCTCATTACGTAGGCTTCCCCACGGGCTGCCCGTCCTATCTATTTAACGTATCGTTTGCCTTGGTAACCATCCAAATTGGACCATCCCTCTTTATCTAGTGCAGCCACGTCTGAATCGTCTGAATCGCGTCCCGTTACATACTCGCGCTACTGCGCATTTTTTCCCCAGGCACCTCTCTCATCGCCTTTTTACGCAGAGCATTTTTCGGAGTGAAACTTCTCATGCGGCACCTTAGCAGATTCTGAATGAGAGTGAAATCGAAAATTCAGAAAGCGAGACATGCACATGCGCAGAACGAGTGGGGAGTAGTTCTAAGAAGAAAATGATGCGAATGAGGGACGTAAGAGCTCAAAGTAATGAATATGTAAAATAGATGTAAGAGTTGCATCACGAAATCGAAGGCATTTCCGAAATCCTCTTAATCCACAATGTCCCTTATCGAAGAGAAGCATTTTCCCTCGTTTCTTGCAAAGGACAATGTTTCATAACGAGCAATAAAATTCACTGAAAGCTCCTTTGATTCGGGATGGTAAAAAAAAGTGAGCGTCGCCTCCCCTGCAGTCGTAAGCTACTTCGTTTCCAAGCTTTGTTCCGAGTCACCAATAATTGAATATAACCTGGCGAAAGATGTGCGCGTAGTGCAAAGCGCGGGGCAAAAAAGTCCGAGTTGAAAGACAGGGTGGAGTTGTCGTTCGTGGCCGGGGCGTTGCTGCGAAAGTGCACGTATCGCGCTCGGACGCCCAGGGAGAAAATCGATATTTTAATTGGACAAAATAATTGGTACTAGCGAGCGAACGGAAGATCGTAATCTCCCGGTATGCGCGCCCCCTTTTATGTAGAGTCGCGCGTCTCGGCCGCGCCACATAGCGGCGCTTCTGCTGAAAAACGCCCTTGCATTTACTATATTACAGTGCACACCAGCGTACCGGAAGTCATCTTTTTCTCCATTTTTCTAGCAGGAAAAAATTTTACTTGCAAGCGGAAAATTCACATCGATTACTACGATACTGTAATATCTCTGAACAGTGTGTCACATAACTTACGTAAATATGGGGTTACATTACTATTAATTACTCTAGTTATTAAGAAAGGCGAGTTCCGCCCTACTTTGACCTTGAGGTTGGTCTTCAATATCTTCTAAGATCTCATATAATCAGTAAGTTCAATTAAGAGTTTGGTTTTGTTTCTTAAAATGTTCAAACATTTTTTCGAGTTTTTACGAATATACCTAATTTTTGTATAACCTCACAAAATCTTCTAATAATTCTCAAAATTGGAAAACAAATTTCTTTGGATTTTATAAATAACTGAAAAATAACAATGAAATTTCGAAAAAATAGACGTTATTAATTTAAGTTGCGTTACTGCCTGTAAAGTATTTTAGAACCTGAAAATAATTTTCCCATTTCTGATTTTCTGAGTTTTTGTTTTTTTTGATGTGCTTCATAATTTTACTTCATCGTTCAATCATTTGAACATTTTTTCATTTTGAGAATGTATTCCAATTTTACAATTGGTTCGAGGCATCGGTACTCCAATTTTACAATGCTGCGTGAGGCTCCCACCACCGTGTCTCTTTTATAGTGTGCGCTCTGTCCGTAATTCTCATGAGAACGCAGAATCAGAGTGTGCGTGCGTTCTCAGTGTAAAAAATGGGGATAAGGGGGCATCGTAAAATTGGAGTTCCGGGCATCGTAAAATCGGATACATCGTAAAATCGGACATCGTAAAATTGGAGTACGAGTGTACAAAATTTTTAGAATTGAGTTGATTATTTTATGTATTTGATATCCTTTTAAATTCTTGAATTTGGGCATTATTTCCAGAAATGAAAAAGTTTATTTCTTGAAATAGAACTAAGAAAAAATAAGATTTTAAAAATAAGAAATATTCAAGATAATTTCAACAAATTTTAGTTTACAGAATATAACACATTATAAAATTTATTAATCATATTTCAAATAAATGCATAAAACGATCACATTTAAAAATTTATTTAATTCCACCTTAACGAAAAAGTAAATGATTATTGTTAAAAAAAGAATCTACTTTTTCGATAATTATTGCTTTCGTTTAAGATCACCAAGGTACTTGAATTTTTATTCAAAAGCTGTAAATTTCAGATTCTAAATTATTTCTTGATGTCGCACTGAGAATAGAGATTCTAATTTTGGCTTGAGGAAAGACCACCGCGATTGCAATTTTGACGCCAATTTGACTTGAATTTCCCGCGAGAAAGAAATGCTGGTTTCATGCTCAATGTACAGAGGACCCGAGATAATTAACAGCCTGACTCGAACGTCATCCTTAATTTCACGCGATTTTGGCAGAGCTGAGAAACGAGGAAACGAATGTGGTTTCCATCTCTCTAATAAGTAAGCCTTTCAATTACTTTGAAGGCCATCTGAAAATTAGCGTGTTGACACCAACAATTCACTCGATGTGTCAATTTTTCAAATCTAATTTAGGGCTGGAAAGTTACCAAATAACAGTTAGACACATTTTTAATAATGAAAACGTAATGATGCACTTTTTACAAAAGAATTCATGGACGATAAATATTTAGGAACACTTTTTTAAACAAAAGGTCTCGTACTGTTGATTTATGTTCTAGAAGTTTTTTACAACCAAAAATTTTCCTCGGAATTCAAAAAAAAAGCTTAAGTAAAAATTCACAGCACGCTTTTGATTTTACAGTGACTTATACATTCATGATTCTCGTGGAAACCATAGTTCGTTCAGCTAAGATCATTACTCAACACATACGTCTGTTGACTTTTCTCGCTGCCAACGTACAATTAGCTCCTCTTTGCAGTGCTGCGCCTCGCAAGATGAACGTACCCGCTAAATGCACATGTATTAAAACAATTAGGAACATAAACAAACTTTCGTTGCCGGACTGAAATACACTGCTGCGGCGGCAATGCGCGAGCCGCAATTTATGGCTTAATGCCTGTTAATAGCGAATCACTCTGGATCGTTAAAACCGTAACGATTCTATTTCCGGTGTGATTTTACAATGTAATATGTTTCTAAAATTTGTTGAAAGTGGAGCACTCAGAAAAAATATTAGGAAAGAAGAGTTCTGTAAAATAATGTTTTTTTCTACAATATTGAAAACGTCGGAATTGTTTGTTTTGTGTATAGAATCATGAACTATTTAGTAGTCTTTTTTTTTCTTTGCTTTCTTTGGATAGCAAATTGAATGTTTTTCGATTTTTTATTTTAAGAATGCACAGGTGAAATTTTCCAATTTTTAAAAAATTTTTATTCAAATTTACAAACTGCAAACGAAGTAGGCAGTTTTCATCGAATCTACACAGCCTGACATTTTTAAGATAAAAATTATTCAAAACCTCACCACTTCAAATTTGAATTATGATGAATGTAAATAAATTTAAATTATTCATTATTTAAAATTATTATCATTATAGGAATTCTTATTAGTCGGTCAACTGTTCAAACCGAAGAAAAAAAAAAAAAAATGAAAATAACAGCGGATGTAGTAGTCACATTTGTCTCTGTAATTGTCAGTCCACGGCTCATGAAATCTGTTCTTTATTAATGATATTTCGAAAGATCGCCCTAATTTTTTCCGATTTCCGTGACGAGAGAGTGATGAACACGAGTCAAGTGATTCTTGCATCTATAAAAAAAAAAACTCATTTTCATTTAAAGTTTCATAATAGAAACAACAGGAAAATATGAATTATTATTCACTTAGAAGAACCAACAAATTTTTTTCTAACTATATCAACGAAGTTTTAATGTCGCAAAGAGCATACAACTAAATTGTTAGTTTCTTTACTATACCAGGTAAATAAATAAACTGCGAATGCTCGTATTTGTAGTATAATTTTTTTTCTGAACAAATTTTTATGCCACCAGAGCATATTTACTATGCAATGAAATTTAGTGATTTAATATATTTAGTCACCCTATATTTAGTCACCCATTTCAAAGTAAGAATATTCACTGTTTTCAAGTATAAAGAAAGAATATTCAAAATCGAAAATACACACACACACAAAAATAGGAAAATAAAATAATTCCAGCAGATTTCACGTCAAATCAACTTACAAAACTCAAACACATAATACATTCTTGGAACGTCAAATAAAATAGGACTTTTACACCGGAAAAGGATACAACTCGTTCGAAAACGCAGGCCTCTGTCTGGGAAAAAAAGCGCAAACGCGCAGCGTTCAATTAGACGTGCAATTGGAATAGAATTCCAGCGAAATGCAGGAGAAAAATGTCGGATCAAGGGGGAGCAGAGGGAAGGGGAGGAAGGAAGGAAGAAAGGAGGGGGAGGAGGGGTTTAAGGCGATGTAGCAGCGTGCCCGAGCAAAGTGTACGAGCACTCGGAGCAATGAAACAAGAGTCAAATACTTGGCGTGTCCCGATGGCGCGAAAAAAAAACGCGGTCCGGAGGTTAAGCGGCGTGCACGTTCCCATTCATCTCTGAAACGCCACGCTAAACATAGTCTGGAACAAGCCCGAGGAGCGAGTATCGCGAGCAAGCGCCGATAACGGCCTGAGCATTCTTTGCACTGCAGGGCCTAAATAAACCGCTTTTGCAGACACTGAGTCTCTTCACGAACTTTTTTCGTGGCTGGGTGTCGTTTGAGCGAAGGATTTTCGTGGAGGATGGAATAAATCAGTAAAAATCCTTACTGCTAAGCAGGCAGGAAAAATTATTTACGAAAAACTATCGAATTATTTATTTCTTTATAAATGAAAAAGACACAAATTATTTTAATTAAATACAAAAAGCGTCAAATTATCTACGAAATAGTCATAAAATGTATTTAAAAAAATGGTAGTGAATTTCGATACAAATGAAATAATCACAAGACTTTGCACTTTTTTTAAAAGAATGAAGTTCGAATGTCACGAAATCCCAAATCAAAATTGTTTCAGCGTTGCAAAATTTTTGAATTTTATAATAGAAAACAGACTATGGCTAATGATAAAGGTTTGGTTACAAACCTTAATCACTCATAGTACTATTTTATAATGTTATTTTATAAAATTATTTCATTCTGCTTACAACTGAAGAAATTAAAAAGTTTGACAACTTAAAAAAAAAAAAGATTTAAACGATAGAAGCTACGAATAATACATGTATAAAAATGATTTCATAGACTAATTATAAGAGTTATTTGCGAAAAAATAGCAAATAGTTCACGAAATACCAAAAAAAAGCTTTGTTACTTATTCATCGGGAAATGTAGCAAAATTATTAAAATAAATAATTTGTTTTTAACTAAATATTTTTTTTAACTCTCCTTATTACTGTAAGTAACTTGAGTTTTCTTACTAATTATTATCAGTAAATCTCAATAAGTTCTCTCACCATTGTTTTAAAGCAACGTATTCAAAAATTCATTGATGTTGTATAGTACCAAATAAACAACAATGTATGTAAAATTAAAAAACTGACATCGAAAAATTCTTGGCCTTCGTAAAGATTCTTACTTATTTTTATATTTGTATTTTACAGGCATGATTGATTTATTTCTAGATGAAGTATTATCTAATCATTATGTATGAATATTTTTGTAATCCTTATTTATGAAAAAAAATGTTAATATATTTTTTTTATTTATAAGTGCACATTAGGAATACAAGAAAAATAAAGGTTAAAAATTGAACATGGATCATGTAACATGAGGTTGAAAAAATTTTATACAGCAAAAGTAACATTCTACACTAGAGCCTAGAATTTCCAGATGACAATTTTTATTTCACGTTTCATTACATTTTACATTTCATTTTACATTCATTGTGTTTGTGCTTAAACTCGTATAATTTTACATAATATGCATTGTTTAATTAGAAAAATTAAATTTCTGATATCTGAAGAATATTTTTGTATTTTTTATACATGAAAAAAATGTGTGATTGAATTTTTTTTTATTTAGAAGCACAATAGAAATTTCCAAAAGAGCACAGTTAAGTGAAAAAAAATTTAATTAGAAGAAAAGGAAACATTTTTCAATGAAGCCTAGAACTTTTCATAATTTTTTATTTACTTATTTATTTTTGTATAGCTTTGCCTAAAGTTTTTCAATTTGCAATAACTTTTAAACTGTAATTAAATAAACGATATTTTTTTTCATTGCACATGAGCAAAAATAGGGCGAATGAATAAAATCATTCATTTTTTGTTTTTGCAAGTGAGGGTTTCATTTCTGAACACACTGATACAAATGCAATTGTATGTATAGCAATTTTAAAATTATTCCATTAAGTTATGCATAAAAATAGAGAAATTACTAAATTAATTATTGTATCTAGAAATGTGACTTACTATAAGTAAACTATAATCTTACTGACGCTGATTGATGTTTCTCCTTACTACTAAATATCAGTAGTTACTGAAGTTTTTTCCATTCCTATTTTCGTGCATTAGGTATTTCGAGAGTCATTACTTGATGCGGTACGTATTGATGCATCACATGTATGCACGAAAATTGGTTGTGCAAGTATTTTTGATGCAAGGATGATTAGAGCGAGAATACATAATTATATGCATTTGCAACTTGCTTATTTTGGACATGTTATGTTTTTTTAATTCTGTTTTTTTAGACACTGAAGATTTTTTTGCTAGTTTGTCGCAATTCTTTGGTTTTTTACTTAATCAATTTTTTCATTTATTGAAGGATTTTCGTTTTTAAACGCGCATAATTTTACTAAATATCAACAGATTGCGACAAATTTTTCTTTCAAATACTTGTGCCTGTTCCTGTTATACCTATCAGAACTGGTTTTTCGACATTGAACCGTCAAAATATGCAAAGATAATGACAGTGTTAAAATTCTATCAACTTATTAAATAGAATCTCATAACACGTGTTAAACGCCAATCAATGCACGTTAAAACATTGAGCTGCAAATATTTGTGTTGGAAACAAAATGTATTGATTGTTGATTGACAAGTAGAGCAATAGTGATTTATGTATAGAAGATTTCTGTTTTATTCGAGTTATTATTTATGACCCATTCTAGTTTCTCGTGCCAAGTGACAAAAAACCGATCATTTTCGTAAAGAGTGTAATTGCAGGCGGCGTCTTCGATGGTATATAAATATGTTTCGGATGGGTAATTTTCCAGCTGTTTCAGTCGGAGATCAAAATATGTAATAAATCTTCCGGCATCTTAAAAAGCCCGAAAAACAAAACCATCGGTGGCGGCGGCGGAAGCGCCGTCGCTAAGTGACGACACCCGCTCCATCCGTTTAGCGCCACTTCCACCCATCAGGACTAAAAGGCGCGGGCTATTTAGGCATTATTAATGATTTCGAAAAAGCTGGCGCGAAAAGTGGAACGTGCACGAAAAACCCGTCACTTGCGTGGTTGATATGAAGAGACCAAATTAATGGATCGACTATAAATGATCCTACTAATTCAAGCCTGACGACGATGCTATTCGAAGCCCTGTCATCTAGGTTTTTGAAAGAAAAATTCGTTCATTCCATTTCTACTTTGATGGAGGAATTCTTGGGTTAATTAAAGTTAGTAGTGAATTTTATACGGCATGTGGATGACTTATTGCAATCATTCAGAAGGAGATAGTTGTTTCTATAGAAAGCATTTATAACTGTTTGTATCGAATTTAAGATACCGTTCTAGAGAGAATGAAATACAATATACAAAATTTATTTTAACGTAATAGAAAACATCTCTTTTGCCAAAAAAATTATCCTATTTCCCCTTACCTAAAAAAAAACACTTTTCTTTAATAATCTCAGAAATTTTTCAATCAACTCTTTTGACAATACATGATTGAATAGGTACTGGTAACAAAAAAGCCGAAAAACTCTCATAATCGATGAGTCCTTTAAGTCTCGGATCACAAAAGTCATTGGTTCATACCGGAAGTCGTTCAGAAAACGAAACTTGGGAGGCGGAACGAGAGTAATAAGTGCAGCAGTCGGGTTCTAGGCCTGAAATGCAAGAGAATTCGGAGTCTCGGCGGCGCCTCGCAGCTCTTAACAAGCCTCGAATGGTGCACACGTGTTGAGGTGTCGAGACCCTTTATTTCTTTCGCCTCTCCTCCTTCAAAACGCTTCATTTCGCACGCAGCCCAAACATTCACCGCAAGAACTTATCTTCCGTTCACTTTTTGACCTTTCACCCGCTATTCATTTAACTTGGATCCAACCACTTCAGACTTCTTCAACCTGATCATCCGTTTCTGGAAAGAACTGCATAGGTTAGGTTGAATTGAGTTAAGCAATGTCTCATTCAATAATATATTTTGATACGTGATTTTACTAAGGTTTAATAATTATTTATGTAACTACTATAATCTCTCTATTCTTGTTCACAAAACAAGTCTTTTTTAGTTACGACTCACTAAACTGACTTCCTTAACCTCAAAGACTCTATTTTAGAATTCGATCAAAATTGCGACGTTTGGACTGCATTAATGGTCGAAATTGAGAACAACAACTTTTAGAAAAAGCGGAACTTCTCAAAATCATTCAGAAACAAGGTTTTTAGAGCCAAGCAAAAATCATTGGAACGATATATCAAACCGGCTTTTACCCAAAAAATCAACGTCGTTTGACAAATCCGAGGAAGAAAAAAGTACTTTCCCGGGAACTCGAGTTTTTTGTGGGCTTTACGGCTGTGGCTAAGTGCTGTTCTAATTTGACTGTCTCGAATGATCGGAACGACTTGGCGTAAATCACATTCAAGACGCGGCGCAAAGTGGACTGCATTTCGCAGAAACAATTCGCAGTGTCTCCTCGGGGGAGGTGTGAAACCGAAAATGTTTCCAAAAAATATGCAAATCATTAGTATTCTAGTTCTATCTCATATTAGTGTATAAAAATTTTCGACATCATAAAATTTACTAAGATCAATTTTAAACGGGAATAAAGACTTCAAAACAAAAATATATAAAAAATAATAAAATAAATACATATAATATGTAATATATCATGAATAAAATATGTCATATATATGTAATAATATGTTTTATATGTATTGTGTGTGTGTGTGTGTGTAATATATATTTGATATTTATGATATGTAAAGTTTATGTATTATTGACTATTATACAATGATAAAAATAAAAAAAAATAAGATTCAAAAAGTTCCGAAAGTTTTGTAGGATTTGAAAGATTTTCAATGAATACTGTGCATTGTTTTTTGTTTCTTATAGTAGCGTTCACATTTTTTAATGTTTTCATTTTTTGACATGAATTTGCAAATCTTAAACTATGATCAATTGATATAAGAAATCATGATGTGATGGACACATTAAAAGAGAATTTAAAAAGATTTAAACAGGTGCATAGTATTTCAGATTCAAGTATGTTGATATTAATGTAAGAAATTTTAATTTGAAATTAAAATTTTTTTTTTTTAACTTTTTATAGAAATTTCAATAATTTAGATTTATTTATTAACATGAAGAATTTGACAAATTTCAATGAATCTAAAAAACTCGGTAAATTTGTGGAAATTCAAAAAACGTTTGTATATTTTGTTGAATGTGTTAATTTATCATGTTTCTATTTATAGTGTTTTTTTTTCTAATTTGGAAAATTTCTTATGTAACATATAAAATTCATGAAAATCTTGATAAGCCGTAACATCAATAATTTATTTATAATGAATATTATAGTAGTAAATCGTTCGTAGGATGTTCGAAAATAAAAAATTTCGAAAAAATCAAAAGAGATCAAAAATTTATGAGATTGTAAATATTACCAGAAACTTTGACACATGTTTCAAATCTTAAAAAAATGTAGAAAAATAATAAATATTGTATTCATTACTATATGTCTTCGTAAACGCATTATATTATTATTCTGTTTTGTTCTGAAAAATAGGATATATGATTCAAAATAATAAAAATATTGAAAAGTTTTAGTTAATAAAAAAATTCGAAAAGTTTCGAATTCGTTCTCTTATAAGCTCAAAATTCAAAAAAATGTCGAGGAATTTAAAAACATCGGAAACAATAACAATTGTCAATAATTTTAAAAACTCAAAAAAATTTTTAACAATACAGAGAATGTTAATAGATTCAGTAAATTGTTTTCCTTATCATAATAATTTTCTTTTATTTTATAATTGACATCTGTAAAACTAGAAATATAAAAATCTCATCAAGTCGTACAAAAAAAAAAAAAAAATTTATACTGTATACGAAATCAATAAAAAAACAAAACAAGAACAAATTTTAATGAGTTCTACGAATATTCATAAAATTTGAAAAGTGATAAATAATTTTAACTTTGCTGGTCACATGAACAATTGGAATCATAAAAATATCAAATAATTTGAAGGTAGTTAATAATTATTAAATATTTGAAAAAATTGTACAAATCAAGAAAAATTCATCATCTTTAGAGATTGTGTTAATTATTATCACAGTAAGTAAAAATATGGACCAAAAAAGTATGTTTCTACTGCATTTATGAGCACGAAAAAACGTCGTTATATGCACGATGATATACACGAAAAAATTGTATTAAAAGCTCTTAAAACGCAAAAAAGGTTTTTAATTATCAACGAAAATATGCACAAAAGTGGCAATACATTCTAACATTTTATTATCATTCATAATTTTTATATTTTTACATTCAGATTATATAAAAAACAAGTGACATGTTTGAGTTGTGAATCAATATATGTACGATATACGAATTTGTAACACAAATATATGCGCCATAAGCATATATGTGCTTACATAAACATAACAGTCTCAGATGTCAACATATGCAAAATAAGTAAGCAATATGTAAATTAATATAAATACTCGCTCTGATTATCATATTTCTTTGAAGCATGTATTATAGTTTTTTTTCGTTTCTGATAAATATATGCAAAATTTGAAAAGTATGACGAAATTTCGAAAATTCTAGACAATTTAAAAACACTTTAATAAGTTTTGATTAGTTTGTATAGTAAATATCATTTTGGAAATTCCGAAAACCTTGGAAAATCAAATACATAAAATTTTTTTGAAAAGCTAATATAATTCAGACAAATAAAAAAAAATCACAAAACGTTTTTAAACTATGTAAATTCTAGAAAATCTTGAAAATTCTTCAGAGGATCAGAAATTATGTAATATAATTATGTAAAAAATTTTACATCGAAAAATGTTCCACCCTAAAAAATATTCGATTCGTCCATAAGTTTCACCAAACAAATATATCAAATTTTAGAAAATTTCTATGAATTTTATAAATCGTTAAAAACCTACACTTTTAGAAATAATGAAATTCCATAAATTTTTGCATTTTCGGGTGGATATCTTTAGTTATTTTCCTCATCTACAATTTTCCAAATGTCTAAATCGCCATCCATCCCCACCTCTTTTTCCGCTCATAGGTGCCGGAAATCCGAACCAAAACCCCTCGAAAACTGTTTCTTAGAAGTAATGGAGCCCCAGGAGTTCCGCATCACCGCGAAATTGTCACTCGTTCCATTTTATTGGTATTTCGACAAAACTCCCATGAAGACGTATGGCAACGTGAGCCAGACACTGAGCGCAAGCCGGAAAAATAGAGCAAGAAGAAGGGTGTGCCAGCAGCGACAGGAGTTTGTTTTTTGAAGTCTGTATTGCTTACAAATGTCCCGTCGTAAAAAGCAAACAGCACGGACTTAATGAGTCTGGTTTGTTAAAAGACGTCGCGAGTGTTTTTTTTTTCTCCTTCTTCATTTCTCCTCGCGATGCTACGGCTGCTTCTCCAGCGCCTCCATTAAGCCGTTGAACATTGTACGCCGGAATCTTAATGTTCCTTCGCCGTTCGCGGAAGGATCCTGAATTTTATCGAGCGCCGCACTTTCCGCGAATATCTCTCAATTGGCTCGCGATCCCAATCGAAGGAACCGGAAAAATCGCGACGTTCATTGATCCGGCGCTCTTTTTTTGCCGCGAGCTAAATTAGCGCGGCAAATTATTTTCGTTCCTCGTCGCCGATAAATCATCTCGCGACTTATATAGTTAAAATACTTCATCTCCCCTCGCGACGAAAATAAAATAATTATCGTAAACGTCTCGTGAGGGACTTCCTTCTTGCACGCAAGTTTTTCGAGCGCTTCGTGATCTCGCCGCAAATTGGACATAAACGTTCGGATCGCCCGGGGCCGGTTCCATTTTTGGGCTTGCGACGCTATCGAGGGATCCCCTGAATGATTCAAATAATTTCGCGGGTGGCGCTTTTATGATATTCCGATCTTCCTGGTGATTTTGTTAGAGCGAGGGTCTGAGTGTTTTTAGATTTACTGTTTGTCGGGGGGAGAGTAGGTTCTGTGAACTCTGGAACTTTGGTTACACAGAAAAAAATTTTTGGTTACAGCAACCAAACCATTCAATAAAACCCCAGAAAAAAGCTTTAAAAAAAAGTAAAAAAATGTTTGGCGGCTTTCCAGATCGCAGAATTATTGAATTCATGTTGTTGCAAAAAACCATTTATTTTTAACAAAAATCAGTGATGCCATGATGACAGGCTTTCTTTCGATTAATGTAGACAATCTTTGTTTGAAACTTGTGTCAAAAAATGATGGCTCATTACCAATTCAAAATTAAATATTGAATCATCAAAATTAAAAACTAAACAACAGTCGTTGTTGATGGTACAACTTGTGTTTCTTCTCAGCTGATGACTGTTGTCATGTAATGCCACTTGTAACATA
>JAPYZL010045765.1:0-13161 GCA_030522825.1 Platygaster orseoliae
CGTGCACGTATATTTTATAAAGGTGCAACAGCTGTTCTTGAAAATCTCGCATAACCGTACGTATATGCAAACAGTAACTTGAATTTACGGTTGCACCTATTATAAAAAGGTGTTGGTTCCAAAACGAACTGTAAATTTATAGTTAGGCGTCAACTGCGAACTGCGCATTTAAGATACCTTCAA
This sequence comes from Platygaster orseoliae, assembly GCA_030522825.1. Lineage (NCBI taxonomy): Eukaryota > Metazoa > Arthropoda > Insecta > Hymenoptera > Platygastridae > Platygaster > Platygaster orseoliae. The sequence goes on from JAPYZL010045765.1 coordinate 184, forward strand.
TTTCAGTTGTCACATCTATATTTTCACTTACTCCAACCATAATTCCTTCAACAAAATGAATACAGTTAGGTCATCTATGGCTGATTTTTTTCAGTGTATAAAAAAAGTACTGTTTATGATTTTCAGTGAGTTTTCATGATATAAAAATATTCCTGATATTTGTGTTATAATATTTTGAAAATTTTATGTAAGGACATTGAGGTAGGTAAGTGCAATTTTCATCGAATCGAATATGAAACTTGATAATAAATTTTCTGTAAACAGAATAACTTAGGTAAAAATTTATAAATAATAATAAGAAATCAAATTATTAATAATACAAATGAATAAAAATAGAAAGTAATAAAAATAATAAATAATGAAATAATGAAAAATTGTCAATAAAAATTAATTAGGTAAACATAATTTTCGCAAGATATAATTCATTTAAATGAAAAACTCAAAACTGACACAGACTTATTAAATAATTTGTGATTTGTCTTAAGTCATTTATTATTTTTAATAAATGATAAGTGCCTCCAAATTTTGTAAGTGTGTCGAGGAGTGGAATGCACCGTTACATTTGGCCGTATTATTCGATGATCCGATTGTTAAAAAGGCAGAAGAAGAAGAAGAAGAAGAAGAAGAATCCAAGATGAGATTCGTGAAAAAAAGCCTGATGCCCCGATCGGTTCTCACGATCGCAGACCTGCAGGAGTCAGGTGCCGCTCTCGCTCAATTGAAATCATTGAATGTTTCCCAAAATGACAATGAATGAAACACCCGCCCACCGCGAGCCGATTTCAAGCGCCCAGAAATAAAAGCACCGTCGTCAACGCTCTCTTTACACCAACTCACGTTCGCTAAATGTACAGGTCAATACGTTTACATCTCAAGCATCCATCACCTTTTTTCGACACGATCTGAGGATAAGAAATCACCCCGAATTCACAATCCCTGAGGATTTACGCATGATTCCCTACTGAAAAAATCCAATTGGAGAAATGGTCAATTTTCCAATTGGATTTCCACTTGGATTTTGGATTTTCATCTAAAATTAATTACTATTTCATTAGAAATAAATAATATAAGAATATGAACTTTAAAATCAACGAAAATAAAAGGAAAAAAAAATGAAAATAGGTAAAAATGATAAAATATGACCTACTGAAATCTAAAGGACGAAACAAATGGTTTTCTGTTTGATTTAAATAGAATTCAAAATTCTTTACTTCAATCAGCAATTTTGGCTCTAAAAGAGTTATAATAATAAATGTTTGGCTCTAGAATAACGTAAAAAAAAAGAAAATTGAAAAATTGTTTTGACTAGTGGTTAATAAAAAAACACGAATAATCTGAAAAAATACATTATTTCGTTTCTAAAAAATTTTTTCATAATCAAAAAGCAAATTTAGACCAAGTAAATTCCCCAATTTTCAAAAGCAAAGTTTTTTTTATAATTTTTGAATCGTTTTCCCAAGTACATAAATGTACAAACTTCCTTCGAAAGTTGGCTAAGAAATATCCATTAAAAATAGCGCAATCGATGAGTAACTCTTAAAAAAAAAGAAAAAAAAAACAGATCATCTGATAGTAGCAACAATAAAGGCAACTGACACATAAATCTCGTTAGAATGTTTGCAGAGACGTTAATGCACTCGTTTGTATAAAGCAATATCTCGCAAGTGCACCTTGGCATTTTACATCGAGTTTCGCGTTCTCATTGATAGTCGAGTGAAAAAGTCAAATCCAAAAAAGAAAAATTCGTCCATCCCAAAAATTAGGAAGATTCCGAGAAATTAGAACTACGAAATGTTCGGTTTACTCGTAATTCTCTTCGTTTTTACGATTTCGGATTTTGTTTTTGCGAACAACTACTGCAATTTGGCCAGTTGCGAGGGGAGACAACATACGATGTGCATGTATAGAGTAAGTCGTGAAAATTCGATTTTGTCAAAAATGAAAATTGGTTTAAAGTAATGTTAGGGATGTGAATTTTCTCGTTGAATTTCTGCAAAAAAAAAAAAATAATAATTAAATGCACTAGTTAGATTGTTGCGAAAAAATTCGCAAAAATAAAAATTTAATTAGTTGAAAATCGAGAATGTAGATTTATTAAATGAATTTCGTGTAGAATTAGAATTTTGAAATTCGTAAACAAGAAAAAAATGAAATACACGTGATTTTGATTTTTTGAATTAAAAAGTATCGATTCAGAAATATTGTATTTGATGAAACTTATGTTTTGTGATTCTTGAGGATTGAAATAAAATCGCAAATATTTTAATGATTTTCTAACGACAAACTGTATTTTTCATATTCAACTGCATTAAAAGAAAATTGATTTAATTATGATATTCATTAAATATTAGAACCAATTAGAAAATAAAAAAAATTTTCTGATACCTTTTTCCTTCGAAAAGTTACAGTTTTTGAATCAAAAAACATCAAATAATACATTTTTTAAGTGAAAACTAAAAATTTTGTAATTTCCTTACATATCATCTACATTAAATTACCAGAATTTCGAAGTTGGATATATTAATTTTTTTGTACATATTATTATCAACTTCAAACGATTGCTTTTTCCAGTGAAATAATTCTTTATCAAAAAATAATTCTGAGCAACTTGTTTATATTGATATCAATTTTAACTTTGAAAATTCACGAAAACAGATTATAAGTATATTAAAAAAGTTTGAAATATCAGTCTTTCCAGTTTTAAGTGTAATATTTTAATTTCTTATAACATAAACGTAGTTTTATTTACAATATTAAAATTTAAGTGTGTATAATTTAACAAGTATTTTTTGCAATTTTTCCACTCGAAAAATGATACAGTTACTAACTAAGGGACGGATTCAGGGGGGTGGTCTGGGGGGTCCAGACCCCCCCCCCTCCCCGAAATTTGAGTAACCTTAAATTTCTCAAAAAAAAGTCAATAATTTCCGGTGAACAGATTTTTCCTTGTATAACAAAAAATAACAATCTACAATTTAAAAAAAAGTCATCAATTTTTTATTTCCGACAAATCTCTAAAAAAAAGGTCATCAACTTCAAAATTCTGAAAACCCTTCCCGAAATAATTTTCTGGATCCATCCCTGAACTAACTCATTAACATTTGCAGTATAAAATATTGAATCTTTTATATTTTCTAGTTCGTTTTCTTCGCCTTTCTATTATGAATATTTACTTTCTAACAAAAATATTCATAAGTTTAAAATCAAAAAAATAATTTTTTTATACCTAGAACTCGCTTCAAATAGTTACAATTTTCTAGTTAAAAATCTCGAATTCTTTACATTTAAAAATAAATTATTGTCCTTTCTAACATAGAAAAATTCTCCTTTGTTAATTTCTATCTGTAAAATGAATTCTTTGTAATTGACAATATTTCATGGCGTGTTCAAATTTATAATTATGTAATGTATTTTGCAATATTAATAAATACGCATGATTATAATTCAAAAGTGTGATTGATTTATTATCATTAACATACAAACATTATTCAATTATTTAAAAAGAATTTCAATAAAAAAATATATGTAGTTATACAAATAATCAGAAACAAAAATAAAAAGGACGATTTGAAAGTCTGGTAAATTTAGTTTACTTTGGATGCCGACTTGCAATTGACTCATTTTTTTCGTTTTCAAAAATGTAAATTTAGAAATCAACATTGATTTTTCTATTTAAAACTTAAATCAATAATTTTAAAGTTTCGATTGAAAAAACAAACATCTATATTCGTATGTTGGGCTTTGAATTTTTTCTGTTATATTAACAAAAAGAAATATTTTTTTATTTCCGGGACGTTTTTATTTTAGGTATAAAAAAACTAATTAATTAACCAATTTTACAGTCAAATGCAGTGTCACCAGCATGCACGTATTTGCAATCAGCTAAATTGACACTGCAGGAAAAGAACCTAATCCTCAAACTTCACAATGATTATCGAAGATTAGTCGCCAGTGGAAGGGAAGGTCGTGGTATGCCTGGGCCTCAACCACCTGCAAAACAAATGCCTCTAATAGTACGCAAATTTCCCCTCTAAAAAATAACGACTTTCAAAAAACATGTCGAATTCTGCAATTTTCCTCGACAAAAATGAATAACAAAACAATTATAAAACTACAAAAACCTAGAGATTTCCAACACTCCAGTAATAAAATAAAATGTTTAATAGCGAATGTTGAACTTTCAGTTTTATGACTTGAAGTAAATTAACAATTTTATCACAGAAGTGGGACAACGAACTAGAAATTATAGCCCAAACATGGGCTAATCAATGCACTTTTGGGCACGATTCATGCAAGAATGTTGGTAAATATGAATGTTATTATAAATAATTTTAAATTATAGAAGGTTATGGCAGGGTTGATAAAAATATCCACGGATAACAATGAAAAATGCATGCAAATATGCACAAGAAATCTAAAATGATGAAAAAGATTCACTTGAATTCTGTGGTGTCCCGGCATAAGCGAATAAGTCCACTTTGCCATAATGCTCATTTTACATAATATTCTGAACAAATTTTGAGCCTTATAGCAAAGTGGACTTATTCGGTTATGCCGGGACACCATAGAATTAGAAAGGACAAAATTAAATTGTATGCCTCAAATAATTGATCATTTGTTCAAAGCCGAATTCAATGTGTTAATTACAGAAAATTATAATAAGTTGTTTCAAATTTTCGAATTTTTTCATGTAAAACATTGATTTTTTCTCAAAAAATTTTTTATCTATTGTGTTTCATCAAATTTTTCTACAAAATGTAAAAATTATTCATGATACCTGACGAAATTCGTTTATATTATTAACTTTTTTCCAACAAATAGAAAAATATGCAATTTTGTTAAAAAAATGCAGAAATGTGCATTATATGCAAAATATTTGCAATGGGATATTTTTATCAACTCTGATTATAAATCATAACAAAATAAATGTGAAGATATTATTAACCGTTTATTTATTTATTTCAATTCTCATTTCCTATCAATTTTTAATTTTTCTTACTCCAATAAACGTTACATTTTAAAAATAATAATTTTAATTCTCTTATACAATTTGTCTAGGAAGATTTAAGGTTGGCCAAAACGTTGCCCAAATTTGGAATACTGACTCACAAGCTGTAAATATCACAGGATTGATAAAATTGTGGTCTGATGAAGTCGCACTTTACAATCCAAGTTTGCTCTTGAATTACAGGTTTGATGTTTATGTAATTACTGCATTTCATGTAAATTATAGTATATTACATTACTAGGACGATATTTACAGTACGAGTACGGTAATAGCGTTTTCGTACCGTGAAACTGTACTGTTATATATTAAATGTTATAATCGTTACATCTAAACTATTTTTCATCACTCTAACCTCAAAACTGACATTTGGACGTGACTTTCAGGCTGTTGTGATGAAAAATTACGTTCGCAATCGTGAGCTATCGCCAATTTTGGCTTTGCCTATTTTGACCCTTGCCTCCGGCTCGGGCAAAAACGTACAGCTTCGCCAAAATTGGCTCTAGCTCCCGATAACGAAAATAACTATTTCGAAATAGATATTATAAAAAACTATACGTCACACGAATTTTTATAAAATTTCGAACAATTAAAGAAGATTGAATATTTATATGATTTTTTGAATAATTATATGAAAAATTTAATGGATTATCATATTTTGTTGAAAATTTTTAATAAAAAAATTAAAAATTCGGTAAACGTTAGAAATAATGAAAAAACTTTGTAGTACGTTGCACAAATTTTTTAATAATAAGATAGTTTTGAATAGTTTGTATGGTATTAGAAGTTTTAATAATTTTCAAAACTTCCAAAAAACTAAACATAAAAGATTCTCAACGTTTCTACAAAATTTGAAAACCTCCGAAATTCCGAAAAATGTTCGCACATTTTGTGAATTCTTTATCGAAAGTCTTAAGAAATTCTTTACAACTTGCGAACAAATTCGAGTTTAAAAACTTAATTAAAACGAGTTAAACGAGTTAAACTTAAACGAGTTAAAAAACAAAATTTTCAGTTTTGGGTCAAAATCAAAGGGTGGGTCGATTTCCATTTTCCTTTAATTTTTTGTATGCATCATATTTCTTCAGTATTTAAGGGAGGTTGCTACTTTGTTGGGCCTAAAACTTATACTTTCTTTAAAAATTTGTCTTGGGGAAACTATTCAAGATAAAAGGCTAAAATTTCGCATGATTTTTAATTAGTACTTATTTTATCCATACAAATTTTTTTGAATGCGGGTATTAAAAAGGGGGGGGGAAGGAGGAGAATATCAATGGCCGACCGTCATCCCGGAGATGAAGCGGAAGTGATTGAAGGCGCTGTAATAGAGTAATCGTGATGAAATTTTGCACAAATGTGTTATAGGGTTGTATAAAAAAAGTGAACTACAATAAAAAAAAATTCCAAAAAATAAAAAAAATATCACTGTTTAAACCAAAAATTTCGATTTTTAAGTTTTTTTTGTTCACATATTGTTATGTAAAATAAAAAATTGTTAATATTTTTGACTCATTCTAGTTCACTTTTGTTATACAATCCTAAAACACATTTGTGCAAAATTTCGTCTTGTTTGCTTTATTACAGCGTCTTCAATCACTTCCGGTAGCGTTTATTACGGGCGGCCATTGATATTTTCCTCCCTCCCCCTTTTTTTATACCCGCATTCAAAAAAATTTGTATATATAAAATAAATACTCATTCAAAATCATGCGAAATTTCAGCCTTTTATCTTGAATAGTTTCCCCAAGACAAATTAAAAAAAAAAAAGTTTTAGGCCCAACAAAGTAGCAACCTCCCTTAAAGAATTTTGAGAATTTAACAATATTGCAACGGATTTCTATCAAGATTCTCAGAATTTAATATTTTGAGGTCAAAATAAGTATGAATTTTAAATAAAATAAATTAACTTAAAATGATATCATATGAAATCCTTATATAAAATTATAAATTAATACGAATTTCATATAAATTGAATATTAGTATGAATTTTAATTTTAAGTTTTAAATCTTGAGTATTATGTTAAAGTTTCATCCACGTTATAAAATTAAATAAGAATGAAAATATTGCAGAGTGTCGACAATTTTATAAAGTTAGCAAAATCCGCAAATTGATTATTGTACCTGGAAATATCACCAACTATCAGTAACACAAAAACCCCAATGATACTTATTAATATTTTCCTTACTGATATTTTTTACATCCCAAATAATCTCAGACAGAATTAGAAAAATAACTTGTTTTCCCTTTCCATTTATTTAATAAACGTTTGGAACTTAAAACACCAAAATTAATCCACCATCACTATTTTTCGTCATCTCACCCAGATTCAAAATATTCAATACTTCCAGATCCAACAAAAGAACAGGTCACTACACCCAATTGCTTTGGGCTAATTCCACGTACATGGGTTGTGGCTTAGTCAAGTACTACGACATCCAAAAAATTGCCAACAGATTAGCGTACACTCAGTACATCGTTTGCAATTACGGCCCGGCTGGAAATGTCATCGGACACCCAGTTTACATACCAAGAAGAATCTCCAGACGATCTTACAAATCAGACATTGATGCAAAAACTTCGATTCGAGCCGAAGGTGTCGATTCTCCATCCCAAAAAAATAACGACCAATTGCCAGAAAATGACCAAATTGAGCCATCAGATGATCGTTCTGCAGAAGAATCTTTTGAAAGTGACGAAGATGATTTCGAATTCGATGATGAAAATGATGATTTTGATCCCGATTTCAAGAAAAACGAAGAAGAGAATGATATGAAAGATAATGGGAATGATAACAGAAGAAATGGCGAAAATATGGAGCAAAGGAATGATAACAGAAGAAATGGGGAAAATAACGAGCAACGGAATGATAATAGGAATGATAACAGAAGAGTTGACGAAAACATCGAAAAAAAGAACGATAATTATAATAATATTTTCGCGTAGGGTCGAGTAACACTAAATCATTTATATTACTTTATGCCTCCAGTTTCGAAATAACTATTTATTTTTTATATCCCAGCTAGTTTTCAAAGTTATATTGTGATTTTAAAATGAACTATGTACGTTTATTTTTGGAATACACTTAATAACTAATTTGGTTGGCTCAAACAAACGTTTGGTCGTTTTTTAACCAATTAAATATTCGATTTACTTAAATAAATTTTTAGTTTAGACAAACAAATTTTTCTGACTGTAAAATATTTTTAGTCCGGACTAACAAATTCAAGTTAGCAAAAACGATAAGTTTTTTTTACTTTAATAAAATTTCTTAATTTCCAATAAAATTGTTTTGTATCAACTAAAAATTTATTGAAGTGAACTAAATATTTGGTTGGTCAAATAACGACAAAGCGTTCGTTTGAGCCAATCACATCGGTTTTTCAGTGTAATTTTGAGTTTTTTGTACATATATTCGAGTATTTATTTAGGACTTGAAAATAATTAAATTTGTAAGTGATATTCTAATGAAAAAGAATTTTGACGTGATCTTGAAGTCATTGGTTTCGGTTTCATTCGAATGTTTTAGATAATAATGCTGAGTATGAATATAAAGAGAAAGTTTGATTATTAAATATTTTCGTGACGTTCTTATAATTTGACTGATGGCCATGATTTCGTTGATTTTTTAATTCTTCTAAATGATAATATCTATTATGACATTCAATAGAAGATAAAACAGGTTTTTTTATTTTAAATAGGTGCAAAATCTATAATATCTTATGATTATTTGTTTATTTAAAGTCAAAATATTTAAGCACAATACATTTTACAAGAATTAATATTTCCATATGAGAAAACATGTTAAGTATGAATAATATGATATCATATCAATTTTGAATTCTTTACAGTACTAGTACTGTAAAATATTGTATAGTACTCGAACTCGGACGTAAAATACTATTATTATAAAACAAATTAACTTTATCAAAATTACTTTTCACGTTTATTTTCAGTACTATATTGAATTTTTCGTACAAACTTTTGAAAATTTATCAGGGACTGAACGGTTATTGTATTTTTGAGTCGCACACCAATAAAAAAAATTTTCGACTATGGAATTGTGTTGTTTATGACCTTTGCAGTCGCTGGTTTCATTTTCATGTATTTCCTTTTGAATACAACGATGCAAATTCATCTATTGGAAAAATTTTTGATCATCGATATTTTCGTAAAACTATAGTAAATACTCCAAATCATACCCATTATTTAAAAAAATTAATAAGTTTTTTAAATCATGATACTCAACGCGACATTTGAAAATATAAACAGTTTTTACAGTTGCAACCGTGATTGTTTAAAATAAAATTCTTGTACATTTTTTTCAATTATGTTGATAAACATCATTTTTAGGAGTATAAATATGTTTAATTGGGAAAGAAATTGCGAATACCTGAAAATTTTGTTAAATTTTTTACTGTAAAATGACATATTTATATAAAAACTTACTGCGCACATTTATTTTCGATATACATATGAACCAATTCAAAAAAATTTTCTATAACTCAGTTGCGTTTTTCTACAATTTCTAGACAGTGGTTTAGGTTTCATATAATTTTTTTGAAATATAACATTGTATATTGATCGAGTAGAAAAAATTTTTAGTGATAGATATTTTTATGAAATCAAAATCAATATTTTGTTAAACTGATACCCATTATTTCGGAATTTCTTGATTTATCTAGACAATAATATTCACGATGAAATTCAAGAGAATATAGAAAACATTTTTTTTAACAATTGCAATAATTGTCAAAAAATAAAACCCCTCTCAATTATTTTATAAATTTGAAGTCCAAATACTGAAAAAAATACGTTTTAAAAAAACGAATATATCAAACGAAGAAAAAATAGAAAAAAAAATATGAAGAAACAGTTTCCGTACTCGACAATTTAAAATTTTCTGATATTTCTTGCGAAAAAATATTATCTGAACATAAAACGGAACTCTGATATTCTTGGATATTTTTCTTAGTAACGATTACCAAAACGGATATGTTTTTAAGTTCTTTTGTAAGATAATATTGTAAAAAATTGCGAAATTCGACGTTTGCAGAGCGATACAAAGTTAAAATTGAAAAAATGATAGGAAGTACGTAGCAACTTATCGCATTTCAAATGATCCGGACGCTTGAAATAGGAAGTAAAGAATCCTAGTAAATTGGAAATAAATAAGATTCGGAAAACTCTGATATTCTTTTATATTTTTTTTAGTAACGATTACCAAAACGAGTATGTTTTTAAGTTATCTTGTAAAATAATATTGTAAAAAATTGCGAAATCTGACGTTCTCAGCACGATACAAGGTTAAAATTGAAAAAATGATAGGAAGTATGTAGCAATTTATCACATTTCAAATCATCCAGACGCTTGAAATAGGAAGTAAAGAATCGTTGTAAATCGGCAATAAATGAAATTCGGAAAACGTGTATCAAATTTTGTTGAAATCATGTTTCGAAAGAGCGATTATCTACAATTTTCATTACTAACGTACCAAGAATATCATACGTTTCATGATTTCCTAACGTTCTATTTCTGATTTTGTATGACTCCTTATTATTTGAGGTACTATATAAAGGCTCACTACAAATGTGAATTCAGTTATTGTCTTCGTAGTTCATTGAAAAACAATAGCAAAAATTACAATACAATGTTGAAATTTTTTGTCATCTCTGCTTTACTGAGTTTGCTCAGTTTTGTTAGTTCAACGACTAATTATTGCCGACTTGATACTTGTGGAGAAAGGAATCATTTGATGTGCAGCTTTCCTGTAAGTTCTATATTTTCATTTATTTTCCTATGTTTCGTTGTTTAAGATGATGAAATATTTAGAAAGGGTTTTTTGAAAAACCCCGTCTCGATATTGTTTTCTGAAAAATCTATGATTCATCACAAATTTTTAGACCACTTCGACTCCTACGAGTCGAAGATTGAATTTCGTAGAACATTGAATTTCCGAAAGCTATATAAAAATTAATAATATGAACAAACTCTTCAAGTTGTATAAATGATAAATAAATATTAAAAATACTAAAGGTATTAGAATAAAACAAAATTTTAACCTCAGTGACTTAAAAGTCACGAAAATCGAGTTCCATTATATGCATAGAATACGTATAAGAAAAATCTAAAGACTGGACTCTAAAATTGATATTACTTTGAAACTCTGAAATTCGTAAAATTGAAAATCTCATTACCGAAACCAGATCTTCAGAGATTGAAAATTGTAGAATCCCAAAAGAAATATATTTTGAAAGTATTTAAGGAATTTCTGAAGTTTCCGTATTTGATGTTATTCATACAATTTTGTTGTATTTTTAAGTATTGTAATGGATATCTTGAACTTCTATGATTCACTTTACATATTTTTAGAATTTAATGCGAACATAAATTTTAAATTTCAATATATATTGAAATTTACTACGATTTTAAATTTTGAGTATTTTTATAGATTTCTTATTTATTTGTAGATTACTATATAGAATTCTGGAATTCGACGCTCGAGAATTCTAATTTCAATAGATTTTCAGTATTTTTAAAAATGTCTGCGAAAATTAGATCTACGTACATTCCAAATTCTATGTAGATTTTTTATATTTTCGTACTTCTTAGTGTTTATGAGATTTTTTACCGTTTTATAGTATTCTTATAGATTTGTAATACTTCTAAAAAATTTAATATACGTTTATTTATTTTTTTTTTCGATGGTCTACAATTCTACATTGAAAAATCGATTTGGTTTTTCAAACAAACGTTCGGTCGTTACTTGACCAACCAAATACTTGTATACCTAAATAAAATTTTAATTCAGAGAAACGAATTTCATTACTCTAAAAAATTTTGTTTCGGTCAAAAAAATTAACGTTTCTGCCAAATTGAATTTGCTTGTCCGAACTAAAAATATTTTATAGTCAAAAAAGTTTTGGTTACCTGAATTAAAAATTTATTCAAGTTAATCAAATATTCCATTGGTCAAATAACGACTAAATCTTTGTTTGAGCCAACTAAATTGGTTTTTCAGTGCAAGTTTCAGAGATACTAAGTACTTTTTCAGTTTTTTAAAAGAACAGTTCTATTTCGAGTTCTAATACTTTTAGTATTCCTCCAGTTTGTTTATGATTCGAAATACTTTTTGGAATTCTGATAAATTTGTGCCTGAATTTCTAGAATTCGATTCTCCAACGTTAAAAGTTTCTTACATATTAAACTTTTAGTAGAATAGTGAAATCAGGAATCCTGAATTTTATTTAAATCTGAGAACTCACATAAAACCATTTGGTACGTTCTCTTGATTTCAGTCAGCACATTTTTGATCGTTTTCATCTATTTTCATTAATTTTTTTTTTTTTTTTTTACATTGGTTACTCAATTTTTAAAATCATTATTATCAAGTCAACGCATTATTTTGTTATTGTTTGTATTTTCAATGATTTTCAAGTTCAATATTTGATTTTTTCAATTTTTATATGAATTATTACTTAATTTTATCTGAATTTCTGAAGGGATTTGAAACCCTTAAACCACACTTTGCTTACGCGCCTGTTTAAATATGATAATTTTCTAACACACTGTATAAGTGGATAAATATTTATCGACTATCGATTCAATTCTGCATAGAAAATCCATTAATTTATTGTTTTCTAAAGTTTTCACGGAAAAAAAAAGGATTGGCTATGCCAGCACATCTCGGATGTGCTGCCAGAATTGTGCTATTTTAGCCAATTGAACTTGCTGTTCTAGGAATACCGTTTGATGCCCTAGCATGTTAGGCTTAGTTCCTCTATCACACTTTTTTTTGTTAATGAAACATATTCGAACATACTACTACATCACTTTTTTTGGCTCCATCAGCATGGCACGATTTGATGTGACAGAACATTTTTTTTAGCTGTGTGAAGCAATATGTTATATTACTCAACCTAATAATAAATAATAATTTTTTGAATGTTCGCGCGCTCCACTCTACCTCCGAGTC
>JAPYZL010045777.1:0-12772 GCA_030522825.1 Platygaster orseoliae
CCTAACGTACCGTGATAATGAACCTCGTTAAACACTGTAATTGACATCATTGACTCGAGCACGTTTCGTAATGAGTGTTTCTTGTACGCGTGAGCGCGTAAGTCATACATGAGTCAGACATGAGTCAGGCTCCCCTTTAATGGTTTTCGATGATCACGTGAAATCCACGTGTGATCGGTAAAATTCCAGAAGACGACCCACTCGTCACAATGCGCGTGCATATTTTTATCGTCCCTGATAATTATCCTATATTTGTAATAATTCTTTGGATTGGTTTATACTTTTTTACAATTTGATGATATAAAATTCAAATTAACATAGATCTAAGGTATTTGTTAAATTTTGTTTAAATCATCACTTTCATCAATTTTTATTATTTTTATTATTTTTTTTTCAGCGTTACAAATATTCGAGTGATTTAACGGTATTTTTTCAGGTTTCTAGAATTTGACATTCTATTATTCCAAGTTTTTGATATTTTCAGTATTTTCGCTGATTAAAATTTTCCAGTGCTATTCACTGAGTCAGAACAATTTTCGGAATTTTCATTTTTTTCGTTTTTCTATAATAGCTTAACATTCATAATTTTAATTATAGTTCTATTTATGAAATGATTCCTTCGTTGTCATTTTTGAGCGAGTGAAATAAGGTATTCTAAACTTGATTAACTTTGAGAACTTACATGAAACCATCTCTCATGTCCTGATTTCAATAAGTACATTTTTAATCATTTTCACTAACTTTTCTAATTCTTTTGTATCATTGTCATCCATAGTTAAAATGTTTGAATTTTTGTCCGTTAATTTTTCACTTGTATTTTTATCATTTAATACTTATTTTTAGATAAACCGACATCCAAATACACTCCATTTTGTAATAAATGATCCTCAAAAAATGCGGAATATTCATGGAAAGAAATGTTTAGTTTCTGAAACCATTCATTCAGTAAAATATAAACCAACCAAAGTTTCTGTTCATAGAATGAACGTTTTCATCATCACTACCAATATAAAGTTTCCATAACAATAACTATAGTTGAAATAAACAAAACCTCGGTTGGTCCATATTTAACTCAATAATCTGGCTGCTGGAACCAATTTTTTCTATCCGCGTTACGTCTTGAAACTCATAAAGTGATCCACGCTTTTCCTTAATGTAAAACACGATTCACTAAAATACGAAAAAATTGATACAAATGAAGGAAAAGTTCGGGGATGAATCATTGCTTCTACGGGGACCACGAGAAATTGCGTCGGGCTATCCGAGATTTCAGGATATTCGGTGCAAAAGTTTTCCAGTCGGTTGTGATTCGCCTACATCCGCGAAATCGCGTACGCCCTGAAGAGGCGAGTTTTGTGTTACTCTTCCACGGAGATTTGTGGCAGTGCATTGCGGCCAAGAATGTACACTGCAGAAATCTACATTAACGAGCGCGATGGGCCGAGATAATTTATCGCAACAGAGCAGTTTCCTTATTCGCGCAGATAAAGCGGCTTTTGAAAAAAGCCCGAGATCCCTCGAAGCAGGGAAAAGTTAATGGGTCATTTTCCGAGTTGAAAGACGAGGCGCTGTGATGCAGTGCGTCAAGTGGAAGCAAGTCTACATAAATTTGATCACTGGAAAAGTGAACTTATGAAAAAAAAAAGGAACAACTTCATTCGAAATGTTTTTCTCAATGTGGCTGTTTTGATACTTACAGTATCGGAAAATTGCAAGATCACTATAAATTTGAAATATCATCTATATTCACATATTCACTTCCGTTACATCAAATTTTGTTGCAAATCAACCCAACTACATAGCACAATCGTACAAAAATAATGGACTGCCATTTTTTTATAAAATATTCTAATAAACTTTGATTAGCTTAAACAGTCTGAAGTGGAAGATTATTATTAATTAAGAATCTACGTAATCCATATTTTGTACGATTTTAAATAATTAAGAATCTAAGTAATCAACATTTTACGATTCTCATTATTTAAAAATCTAATTCAAGATTCTATGATTGTAATCATGGTATAACATTTCGAAAATTTTATGCTATGAATTTTTAATTTGATTTTTATAATAATGAATTCCTAGAAAAATGTACATAATTGACACGATGCAATTGTATGCCATCAATTTTTAATTTCATATCTATAGTCATGAATTTGTAGAACATGTTACAGTGCTTAATAAAATCGTGCACAATTGACATCATGACATTAAGATTCTAAATAATTAGGAAGCAAATTACTTAACATTCTACGATTCTAATTAATTAAGAATCTAATTTAAGATTCTAAGGTTCTATTCGTGGCATAATATTTCGCAAATTTTATGCCATGAATTTTTGATTTCATATAGTAATGTATTTGTAAAACATGTGCACAATAAATACAGTGCTTAATAAAATTATGTACAATTGACATCATGCTGGAAAACTTAATTATTACGGGGACCGATTTCTATTCCGTTTACTCCACTTTCCTTATCACATTTTCATCGCTTTTTCCGGGCTGTACTCGATCGTTCAGTATTTCAAGAGATTCGTAATAAAGATACTAAGAAAAACGCTGTTGTTTCTACGTTGCAGGTTCTCTTTTGTTTTTCAACTTGCGATACATCCACGATAATTTCAGCACTCGTAACTTATTCTCAGTAGAGTGCTCGCGTGCGCATCGAGCGTCTTTTAAAGAAGCTTACAGCCTTGTTTCGTACAATGATTAACATATTAACAACCCATCAGTGGAAGGCCTTGTTTTACAGCGGTATCTTTTCAGTTTGAAATATAACAGACTGTTGTTGAAAATTGCAACCGTTGGTTTTTTATGATAGCAGGCTTAGAACTTCTTAAAAAATTTATAATAGTGATATCTGAAGTTAGAAACAATAAAATTCCATGTATTCAAAATTTTGGATAGGATGAACATTGAAAATTATTGTTGAGTAACTGAGTGTAGAATGAAATTAAGATATTAAACACCAGAATTTTTTCTACATTTATAGTTGAACCCCTCACGAAAATGGAAGATACGCATTTTTTGAGGAATAATACGTAAAACAAAAAAACTGATGATTTCGTCGTTCATGTTAACAAGTTGAAAAATTATATACTCTTGTAAATTTTTATTATTGGATGATTGTTTTGAAACATGTTGAGCGTTGTTACGATCATGCGGATATCGTTTTTGCGTAATGTGTTGGTCATTAAATTATTGAATAATAATCAAACAATTTGTCCTTAAAATTATTGCACACACTACACTGTTTTACGATTAGGTCAATTGCGATTGATTTTGTCTGAAAAATATTGAGCACGTTAAACGAAAATTCTCATTATTTGCAAGAGCAGTATGATTACATAATAATTCAAAAGTTGACTAATATATTTTCACTTTAATCTAAAAGGAACATGCGAGATGTCGCTATTTTGTTCGTTGACAGTTACGAAATCGTTTTATTTTGAATAAATTAATACACAGAATGCAAAAAGCTGCAAATTTCGTTAAAATGTATCATAAAAGTACGTTAACACGATATTTTTCAATCCTTATAATGATCAAATCGTTGAATGGAATTGTAGCAGATATTCAACAGAGAAATGCTTTGTTTTACATGAGAATATAGTTAATAATTATTTATAGGTTTTATATGTCAGAAAAAATTAATTTTCTCTTTCTCCGTATTTATCTTATATTTCATTTGTCTACATACTTAAGGAATACTTCAAAATTAAAAGTGTACTCTGATCAGGGACGGATCCAGAAAATTATTTCGGGTGGGGTCTTCAGAACTTTAGAGTTGATGACCTTTTTTTTAGAGATTTGTCGGAAATAATTTATTTTTAGATTTTTAGATTTGTTATTTGTTATAGAAGGAAAAATGTAATCACCAGAAATTATTGATTTTTTTTTCTGAGAAATTTAAGGACACTTAAAATTTGGGGGGGGGGTCTGGACCCCCCGGACCCCCCCCCCTGGATCCGTCCCTGACTCTGATGTATGTATAATAGTAATAATTGATTTTTAGAATTCTTTCAAAGAAAATGATTGTGTTTTTCCTTTGTGTCTATATTATTATTTCATCGTCGTATATTTTCAATGAATCGTTTTTTATAATTTTGTGGTCACGTTAAATTCTGTTTCAATTAAGTAATTTATTTGTGTATGGACTTGACTATGAAATGTAATTTGTGTTTTCTTGCTTGTTGGTGAAATAATTAGAAAAAAACAAAATATGCACTTGGTTAACCTAAGTTATGAGCTGAATAAATTTATTAAATTAATTAAATGAAACTATTGTTAAGTTTCATCCACTTACTAGAAATTTTATATCTCAAACGATTAAAATTTCTTCAAACACTAACCACAAAAAAAATTTTCTTTAATTATAATTGCCAACTCTACAGAATTTCCGTACATAAATTTGTCATTAGATTATTATGAAATGAAGTGTCTTTCAGAAAGAGAGAAATGAAATAGATTTTTCAAAAATTTTGAAGGATAGATAGATTTCACAGAATTTTCTTAAAATCACAAAGGTTGAGAACTCGATTAAAGTTTGCTGAAATTACCTAGAGCCTAAAGCGCGATGAGCTCATCTAATCATTCGAAGTCATTGAAGTATAATTTAACGCTTGGCTCCAAACAAGGACGGTGACGAAGATTGAGCTAAGATTGGACGCGAATTCGAAAGCCACTGAAACTTATGTGCTCGCGCGTGTGTCTGTTCGTGGCAGAACTTAATCTTCAAGTCGTAATCTCGGGAATAAAGGCCGTTGGGAGCTCGTGGCTGTGAGATAGCGTGGACGAGCGCGTACGCCATGGCTGCCATCGGGTTATATAAATTGCCGATATAACCCGCGTTGTAAAACCCCGTAACTCACGTCTCCCGCTTCTTTCCTCGCCTTTTTTTTCGTCCGCGTCCTCAGAAAAACATTCACGAATCTTCGTGCTTTTGGTTTGATTGATCGAAACGTTTAAGACTAGACTGAAACTTGAAAGGCAGGTGCTTGAACAGAATTTAATTTCTAAGGGTTTTTCAGGGAAACTTTGCGTTTCTAACATTCTGGATTATAAGGAAAAAAATATTCAGTTTGGAGTCTGGGAAATAATCGACCAATTTTGGATGAAAATGGTTATGTTACCATTACAATTAGGGTCGTAGGCAGAAAAAATTTCTAGAAGGAGGGCTTTGAAGAAATTTATATTTCCCATGTGATTAAGAAATTTTAAATCTGTGACGATATTCTTAAGGCAGTAAGATTTTTCAATTTTTTCAGATTCAGGATTTTTAATTTCTACAACTTTTCAAGCAGGGTTCCAGATTTTTTAGGTTCGTATTAAATTTTCAAAGCTGTTCAACATTTCATACAACTATTTGACAACGAGAAAATGGCTGATAAATTCTAAGAAATCGAAATGAATTCGAGTTGAAAAACTCTGCTGCTCTGCAAACGTTGCATTTGTCCTGTGGTTGAATCTGCATTTCTAAAATTTTGGAAATTCTGCAAATTTCGAACTTTATCGATTCTGAAGTGCCAAAATCCAAATATACGCAGAGTAATGTTATGTATTGCTGAACGGCATACACAAAGAGACCTCATTATTCTAATATTTATATGAACATATTATTTTAGTTACTCGAAAGAAGAAAACCTAACTCTGAGAATGAATCTCCTTATCAAATCCATACCCGATACGATGCTCATTCACAGCAGATACGGTACCAACGACGGCAACTCGTAATGACCATCGTTTCCGAAATACAACTTTAAATACTAAACTGGAAATACCCAAGTTAAAGACTGAAGCAACTGTTCAACACGTTTTTTTAATTACATTTTTTTTTTTGTTAATCGTTGAGATATCGGCACGTTCTTCCAATTACACATCGAAAATTGTTACTAAGTCTGAGTCCATTTCCTGTCTTTTACTCATTTTTTTCTGTAAAAATTGCTCAGGAATTCCCAAACGTTGCGATCGTCAAATGCGAATCTCATACGTGTTCCAATCCCCACCCAAATTTTCTATCCACGAACGCAGTTTTGACAGTATATAAACCTCTGAGAATTCGTTCAGAGTCTCTCAGTCTAGCTCCGAATTTTGTACAGCAACGAGAGTGTGAAAAGAACCTCAAAACCAACAGTAAGTTATCTGGTCTGTTGTAATTTTCTGTTTCCAAATAAAACAAGTTGGTTGTGCACCGACTATTTTATATAAATTTCTGGTCTGTTGAAATTTTCTGTTTCTAAATAAAACAAGTTAGTTTCGCACCAACTGTTTTATGTAAATTCCTGATCTGTTAAAATTTTCCGTTTTCAAATAAAAAAGGTTGGTTTCGCACCAACTATTTTATACAGGGTGTTCCAAGTAAAGTGTAACAGCCGAAAACCATAGATTCTTCATGAAATTCTAAGAC
This sequence comes from Platygaster orseoliae, assembly GCA_030522825.1. Lineage (NCBI taxonomy): Eukaryota > Metazoa > Arthropoda > Insecta > Hymenoptera > Platygastridae > Platygaster > Platygaster orseoliae. Next base: position 6,409 of record JAPYZL010045777.1, read on the forward strand.
AACTTTTCCTCTTCTATATTGTTCAAATCTCAATATCATTGCAGGCTGTAGTCTGCGAGAGGTGAGGGTGACTACAGTAGCAATCGTAGCAATACTTACAGAAAAATGTTCGTTAGCAGACGATACCGATTCGTTTTTACCGAATAACTTTTTAACTTTTTAATAAATCCGAGATTGTATAAATGTGCATGCTTCAAATGTTTCGGCATAAAAAATTAATAATGTGAACATTGTTTGAAGACTTAAAAAGCCGCGAAGTATTTATAATTAATTTATGAAAATCCGAAGCGTCGAGTTCCGCAACTTTCGCGCCAAAGAAATGTGTGAAAAGTAGTGGTGCGATGAAGCATGTGTTGTGTACATGTGCGTATACGCGCGCTGTGATTTTACACGTCAAAACTCGTCAGCTGGCGGTGCCGCGGTGACAATCAGTGACAATCAAAACAAAGGTTGCGTATATGGGATGTTGCCAAAAAAGGCTTTTTTGGAGATTTTTTTTTTTGATAAATAATTAAGAAACGGTATAATAAGTTAAAAAATGGCGGAAAATTGTTTTTCGCATGGTCAATTGTTTAATAGTATGTTGGTGAGTGTCCGCGTACTTTTCGTGTACACGGAATAGTATACACGGAATTATCCGAAAAAACACGCGCTTACAGGGAAAAATGTGTGTGACAAATATCAAATTGTCAAAATGACAATCGTGTTTGTGAATAATGAATATGTGAAAATCGCGAAAATATAGTTATCAAGGAAATTTGCGTGGCAAATGTGAAATTGTCAAAATGACAAACAATGACAATTGTGTTTGTGAATGATAAACAATGATAAATATGTGAAAATTTACGTAAACGTAATCAAGGAAATTTGCGTGACAAATATGAAATTGTCAAAATGACAATCAATAATGACGATTGTGTTTGTGAAGGATGAATATTTAAAAATTTACTTATACTATGCTTTTATTTTGAATTTTCGGTTTGACGTAATCAAATACTGTAGAGTTGAAGTTTCCGAATTGGATTTTTCTTGATAATTACATGTAAAAAGTGTTTAATACTTACCTTTAGTAAAATTAATTAAAACCTAAAGTTTCAATAAAACATATAGTTATTAGTATATTATTTTTCATATGTGATTAAATCATATTTTTCTAATTATGAATAACTGATAAAGTTAGTTTTACATTAAATTAGTTATACTTTTAGTTCGAATTTTTGATTTAGCGTTACAAATATTATAGAGTTGGTGTTTTCGCATCTAATGTAAATTTGAAAGACTTTGAATTCAAATGGAATCTGTTTATTTCATGTATGCGAATAATGTAGTTGGAAATAAAATTGTAATTCGAATGTTACTCATTTGATGAAAATAGTTCATTTCATTTTTCATTTTGTACGTCAACGTTCTGATGATTAGGTTTTTGAGTAATAATTAGTTATTTTATAGAAAATAATTTTCTTGGCCTTGAAAATGTTCGGGAAGAAGAATACAACAAAGGTCGTTTATTAAATAGCTGACTTTATTTATCATTATCCAATGGTCCATGTTAACTAATTTTCCATTTCTTGATATTTATGTCGTAATCAAACAGAATCCAATAAAAATGTTGGCAATTGGTAAATGTTTCATTTTTTCAAATGTCTAGGTGTACAAAGGTTTAACTTTTTGCGAACTTTTTGCAAGCTGCTTTTATGCCTTGCAATCTGGATAAAACCAATCAACTTTTTGATTAAAACTCTTAACAAGGACACATTTTTTATCAAACCAAAAATTGCACCCGTCGCACATTATTGATGAGAGTGCAAGTTTTTCGTGGCAAGCGCCACATGTCCAGGGCCCGAATTTTTTCTTTTTTTGGATAAGATCAAGAAATTTAGGAAAAACATTTTGTTCGAAATGATATTCAATAATATCAAGATTGATATCGTGGCTTCCAAGGTTATCATTAAGATCATCATAATTTTTTTTAATTTTTTCCAACACAATACAATAAAATCGATGTGTTGGCAGGGACCCATCTAAATGAATTTCGTTAAATTTATATTCCTATAAATAACAATTTTTTTTCTATGAATTTGAATTTTTAGTGCATTTCACTAAAAAACTTTTTTTTCAAATTTTAAACATTTTGAACACCAAAAATTAAAATTTTTGGAGAAAGATTATCATCTATAGAAAGGTAAATTTATCGAAGTACATATTTTGTGTTGCGTTGGAATAAATAAATGAAAAACAAAAAAAAATTTTACACATTCACGTGAATGTTTTTCTGTAATCCTCTTTTTTTATTTATATATCAAGTAAAATTCAACAAAATTTCAAATTCAATAAGTAGTTATGGTAAATTTGCATTAATGAATATAGTTGACTGCATTCTTTGGTAAATATAAAAATATAATATTTTTACAATGTAAAAGTTCTGAAATATCACTGCACTGCAAAATGGGAAGATTTTTCTAAAATAACTAATTTTTAGTTGAATAATTGAAAAAACAGGGAAAATTTTATTTCAATATCGAGTTTTTTTAAAAATCATTTATTATATATCAATAATGAAAACGGTAAATAAATAAAGTACCTTAATTTGTACCGAAATATAGGAAATTTCGATTAATCATTAATTCTGATGATTAATTTTAATTTTGTCAGTATGTACCAAAAATATCGAGACCAGATATTTCCCAAATTGAAATTGTTACTTTGATTGATTTACATATATGAATGACTTTAATTATTTTCAATTAAATAATTTCTGCCACTTTTGTTTAGCTTTTATTTTGAAGATTCGTTTAGAAAAATCGGTGTTGAAGATTGTTGGGAAAGAAAAATTATAAATTAATAAATTATGATTAATGAGTAAAAATTCAATTGTTGTTTAACATGAATTTACTTACACAAATGTTGATATAATTAATTATTCATGCAAAAACCTCTTCAGCATATAAATTTGTTATTTATATGGTATTTTCTTATAATTATCAAATATCATAACTAAAATGATATTTGGTCAAGTTGATTCACAGTTTACAAAAAAATATCCACATCCCACAAAAAAATATTTTTAATGTCAAATTTGGAAGTAAGGGCTCTCGTCTAAAAATGTTACAAAAAAAAAAAAAATCCAAAACTATACTTATTTTAAATTATTTTTTTATACATAATGAACTTTTTATTTATGTATAATAAATTTCTTTAGCATATAAATTTATTATTTATATACTATTTTCTTGATGATATGTATCATAATTTAAGTTTACGAAATAAGTTGTTAGAAAACACTATACAAATTTATATAAGTTTAGTAAATAAGATTTGGTCAATAGCAGTTTATTGATACTGTACCAAAAAATATCCATATCCCCCCAAAAAACATTTTCAATGTAAAATTTGGAGGTGAGGGCTCTTGTCTCAAAATGTTACCAAAAAAAACCCAAATCTTTGGCATGCGCTCAGTAAGGGTTAAAATTAGTTTGAGTGATTTATGCTATAAAGTTATATGTACATGAGAATGTTTCTTATACAGGTTCTACGCATTGAAATTACTACAAGATTATACGTAGAGTAGAAGGGGGTAATGTTGTGAATGTTTTTTTGAAGGGCTCGTGTGCCCATGTTTCTCAATCGATTTTGATAAACGAATATACGTTTGATAGGGAAATACTTCAGCTATTTTGACCTATTTGGGATTATATATAAAAAACAATAACAGTAAGTTACGACGGAAAAACGAAAAGTTATTTTTTTTGACATTTCAAAATTTGGGGGGTAATGTAGTGAATGATTTTCTGGTTGCTATAAACATACCAAAATGTGTCAGTAATAGTCACAAAAGTTTTTATTGAATAAAATACAGTAAGATAAAAATTTTAATCTATGAGTTTTTATTTTTTAGCTTTTTGTTCATTTTTCTGACGGCAGCCAACTGCTTCTTGACTGCTTGAGTTGCCTTCTTTTGGGCCGCTGCCTCTTGCTCTTTAGGTAAGGACTCCATTGGATTCCATCATCTCGAGGTCGGTGAGAACTGAGAAGTGCAGACTTGCGATGCTTGCGAACATGACTGCTTGCCTTCCGAGCTGCAGCTTTTGGCAATGGTCGAAGAGTTTCAAGCGCGACATCTCGGTTCAGATTCGCTAGGCGAAAATTAAGGGGCATGTTTTCGTTCAAGGCATCTTCTAATGGATCGGAAACTGATAGGCCAGGAATTTATGAATGGGACATTGATGTGTCGGGTGTTTCTGGCTCAAACGTTGCTGTTTCAGGTGCTGCAGAGTCAGCTTTGTCTTCGTACGGACGGTCAGTTACCGATAATGCCAGAAAATCATCTTCTGTAAAAATATCCCTGTTAAATGGCCAAATCCCTGATGCTTTGAATCCACTATTGATATTTATAGACGTGGCACCTTTGTATATCGGTTTCTGCGACAAGTTCATTGCCCCCAAACACATTCACAACATTACCCTAAAGCTTTTTTGTCACTTCGACCATCAGAATCTCAATTACAATCGAAATTATCGACAAATAAGCACCAGATTTGTGTTTAGCGGAAAATTTCACGCAAAATAATACTCACCTGATATTTTTTTTTCAAAAGTTGTACGGCTTTTTTAAGGAGACAAACAATGAGAACTGTCACGGTAGAAGTACGAGTTTTGAAAATAACGCAATAGCTCTGAAGATTGATGCATCACTACAACCTTACTTACATACATGAGAATTGTTGGTAACAATGCACCTAATTTACTGATGACATATAACTTGCTTCATTAATTCAGTCCGTACAGTCCATTCACAACATTACCCCCTTCTACTCTACCATTTTACTTTTAGTAATTCTGGACTCGAGCATTTCCAGTCACTCACCTGCCCAGTTTTAATGAAAATTAATCATTATTCACATAACTCGAATTTAGCATTTATAACTTTGAGTCCTTTGAAGTACGCAGAATAAACGTTTCTTGATAATTTTTCTATTATAATTGAATACAAAATTGTTACAAATCAGAAGCAAAGAGATAAAGTATTATTTGGAATTGATAGCAGTGCGAATAAAATTGTACTCTTAATCACTAGTTACCAGAAGCAAGGGGAAGAAATATGTGGTGTTTCTGAAGTAATTAAGATCTATGCAAAGTCTCTTTCACAAAGATTGTCGTTATTGCAAGTCATAAAACTGGGCAGGTGAGTGACTGGAAATGCTCGAGTCCAGATTTACTAAAAGTAAAATGGTACGTATAATCTTGTAGTAATTTCAATGCATAGAACCTGTAGAAGAAACATTATTATGTACATTTAACTTTATAGCATATATCACTCAAACTAATTTAAGCCCTTACTGAGCGCGTGCGAAAGATTTGGGTTTTTTTTGGTAACATTTCGAGACAAGAGCCCTCACCTCCAAATTTTACATTGAAAATGTTTTTTTGGGGTTTAAAAAGTGATTATAAATTTTATGTAGACCAATCACAGCCGTCTACAGCCATGGTGAGGCTAGGAGGTTGATGATTCCAAAGAGCATTCCAAAAATTTTATGGCTCCTCCTCCCTTTTAAAATCTGATTCTCTTCGCTATCATTCGGAAATTCCTTGATGGCTTTTATTGGAACCTAAATGAGCAGGGAACGATGATTAATGATCGCAAGGGCTCTCAATAGAAAACTTGGGTTTTATAAATGAATTCTGACTTTTGAAACAGTTAAAACTTTGGGAAAATCGGAGTAACATTAATTCGCCATTTCTTCTTTCACATTCTAAAATAAAGAATGACTTATTACCGAGTATTCTCGAGAGTTATTTGTTTTTTAAACCGAACACATATCGAAAATATAGCAATCAGAAAAATTACGATATTTGAGCATTTCAATCAATCAATTGCCACAATGGTCAATTTTCAAACAATATATTTACTAAATAACATGATTGGCAAATAAAATAATTCAGCTCTGTATGAAAATGATAAAAAATTTATCCTAATAATAAAAACTAAAAAACAAAAATATGTTACTCCGATACACAGGATGAAGAATGTCAAATTCCATTTTCCTAATAAGGTTTTGACTGTTTCAAAAGTCGGAATTCATTTATAAAACCCAAGCTTTCTATTAAGAGCTCTTGCAATCATTAATCATTGTTCCTTGCTCATTTAGGTTCCAATGAAAGCTACATATCAAGGAATTTCCGTATGATAGCAAAGAGAATCAGATTTTAAAAGGGAGGAGGAGCAAAATCATGAAATTTTTGGAATTCTCTTTGGAATCATCAACCTCCTAGCCTGGGTGACCAGATTGAGGAGGCTGCCTCCTCGAAATTTCCCCCTCTACTTTTTACCTGCACTCGGCTGAGCGAAATGCAGTGAGCTGTGTTA
>JAPYZL010045834.1:0-10864 GCA_030522825.1 Platygaster orseoliae
ATAAATTCTTATTCGATAGTCGCACAGACTTTAGGAGAATAGAATTACAATTTATTTTGTAATACGTCATACGCGTTATATCTGTAAGTTGCTGAAAATAAAATCTTAACAATTATTTTGGCCCTGTACTACCCGACAACTATTTTTAACTTTTTTTAAGTTTTTTATGGGGATTCTTTAATCTGGGATTAACAAATCTAAAATTCCAAGTTGTCCAACTCTTTTCTCGAAATTCATGAAATAAAATTAAAGATTATATATAATAATTTAAAACTGGAAGTTTTAGAAAAATATAATATTAACTACCTAATTTTTTTATTTTGTTATATAAATATTCTATGTTGCAGAAATATGAAATATGAAATATCATGATCTACATTATGTGATTTCGATTTAAAATAGAATTTAAAATATTCAGGAAATCTTATTAGATATATTTCAATTTAGTGATTGAGAATAAGAGAACGAAGATACTTAATTTGAAATTTTTGAATTCTATTCTATAGAATGTTTCTAAAGTTTTAAACCGCTGAGAACTAAATGAAAACTATGAAAAAATGGTTTTTCAACTGTATTCCAGATTAAAACAAAAATTATTAACGTTTAACATTTTTTGTTTATTTACATAGTTGTTTGTTACTTCAACTATGAAAGGTAATAGGAACATTATTAAGGTAATTTTGCATTACTGGTTGTGTATCGAAGTCTTTTATCGTGATTCGAAAAATAATTTTAATCATTAAAAAAAGACTTATGTTATGCATTCCAATTAAAAATCATGCAACTCCACATATGTAATTATAATAAAAAAATTCACGTTTCCCTGTTTCTACACCAACATTTTCGAAATTCATATTCAATAGCTTATGATGTAATCATTTATTATTCTACAAGTGACAATCAGAATTCTTAATTTTTTCTGAATGTTACTAAAAAAAATATAACAACTGTAAATAAATATTTTTTATCACTGAAATATTTAATATTACCAAAAGTAAAAATGTATTCTAACAATCTTTTTTCAGAATATTAACCTAAAATAATGGTAATGACATTAATAAACTTATAATTCACCACTGACATGAATGTTAACCGAATTTTGCTTTATTTATAATTATACACATTAAACTTGTTTTTGCATTTTTTTGGTTTTGAATTGAAAGGGCCAGGGGAGAGGGCTATTATACCATTGTACGTGTACAAATTTTACCTTATTTTCTTTTTCATTTATCTTCTGCAAACATTTCAATTAGCCTTCAAGGAAAAAAAATTATTAAGCATGTTCCAAAGAGAATAAAAGCATGTAGAACTCGTGGCTCTTCCGTAACTTTTACTCTATCGAGTTACAAAACTTGTTCGCCGTGACTGGGGAATTAATTGCTCGAAAGTTCGACAATGACTACCCAACACATCTTCGAACAGCGAATAAATGCGAACAAGCGAGTGTATAGCGGAACCTTGAAAAACATATTCCGAGCAAAATCCATGCAAATTCATGGCTGTTTAGGAATGTTCGCAAAATGAGTAAGATTTGCGAGTGGTGGTCTGTAGATTTGCATTAACTTCATGCGGAGCGTCGAGATCCGGATTTGGTAACGTTCTAGTTGCTCAGAGCAAACTATGATTATTGCATTTTGATATTTGAAATTTTCGTATTTTTTCATTAGGCTACGAATTGAAGTTTATGAGTTAGAACAAAACATTGGTATTAGAACATTGTTTCAAAGAAACTGGTTTAGCTGCAATTTATTGGTCATGTTTAATTGAGAGATTTTTTTCTGTTCGAAGGAAAATTCGTTTACAGTCGAGATTTAAAAATTTGTTGACAAAAAGTTCGAAAGTAAATAATTATAACAAAAGGTAGTGAAGAAAATCATGAAAAATACATTTATTCTTCCGCTAGCTGAGTGAATCATTTATTTATTTAAAAAAGGTTGAATCTTTGATTTCGGTTTAAATCCTTTCGATCGATTATAGTAATGAGTTTAACAAAAGTAATAAATTAAAGGTTTCCTTCTCATCTAGAAAATTATAATGCAGAAGAACAAATGAAAAATGTATATAAAACCAAATATTTCGTTTGCTTCCTTACGTTCTTATATTCGTATTCTCAAGTCATGAAAGAATATTAATTTTCCAGATTATTAAAGAAATTTTCCGACTTCTACAGGAAAAATTTGTCTCATTTTCCTTTTATTATCAACTGCTGTATTAGGACACATAATTTAATTATTATGACTATTTCGTGCAATGGAAAGAATATGAAAATACAACTGTAAAAATAAAATATTGAATCTGCTAATGTCTCTAATTTACTGATAGTTGATTGAATATTTCTAATCATTTGAAGAATTAATTTAAATCAACGATGTTACGTTCACTTCCACTAAATTATAGATTTTCTTTTCACGTAGAATGTTCATACTTCTGAATAATGAATAAAAATGGAATTATTTGTCCTGTTCGCGCTCTCACCTTTGCATATTGATATTCTCAGGTCATTAAAGGACGTTGAATTTTTTAATTACTGAAGAATTTTCCAACTTTTTAGAGTCAAACTTATCGTACAACTAGATTTATTTTATATGACCACCAAAAAAAATTTTATTAATCTCGATCTAATTTTGATTCAGTTATAAAAATTTACGTTTCTCTTAAATCAAGTTCTTTCTTTCCAAACTATAAATGTTTTACAGTAAAATCAGTGGTTCGCCTAACTAAAAATAGATTTAGACGAAGCAAATATTTGGTTGTAGAATAAATAAATCGAGTTTTAAGTACGAATTCTTAATATTAAGTGACAGAGAATTCGTTAATGATTACTCCATATTCGCAGTTAAAATTTTTATATTCGTCAAAAACTGAGAAATTTATTTTACGTTATTATTTGTGCAAATATCTTGATTAAATATAATGAATACATTTACCAAACCATATAAACACGTTATAAACACGTTTTCCAAGTTCATAGATGATTTTTTTTATTGAACGTAAAATATTCAGAAATGTATTGAGTTTTTCAATAATTTGCTAAAATTATGTGAAATATTTTCACAAGTACTGCGGAAAAATGCGAACGGTCTCACAATAGAACAGTAATCATTATGTATAATATTTCTACTTTTAAAGTTATATTTAGTTCAATTTGACTAATTCGCAATAAAAATATTGCAAGCAAATAGCCAAATTCCACTTTTTAAATATACTGTTATTTTGACTATAAATAAGTCAATTTCAAAAAATTCATATGTGAAAATATTACTTAGGAAATAGTTTCAATTTTTTGATAAAAGTTGAAATTGACTGAAAAAATAATGAAAGAGTTGACTTCTTCACTGTAAGAGAAGAAAGAATAGTCGATTCTTTGAAAATGACTATTCTAGAATGTATAGTTAAAATAATGAATTTTTGGCTATTTCAAACTGGGAGAGCAAGCATCAGTTCAATTATATGGCCAGCTAAATTCTGGAAAAACCAGGACCTTATTTTGTTGTACTTTCTGTTTAATCTTTATTCCTAAAAAACAAAGTTTTAGAATCCTCTCCTTTTTACAATCTTGATTCCATTTCTGAAATACTAGAAAACAGATCCATATTCCCACTGTAAACGAACCTTTGCCAACGCCGCGTCAAGCCCAAAATTAAGGCTCTTCTAAGATATTATCCAGCATTCATCAATTTTAAAATTCTTAATTGGATCAAGATTCGGTGACTCGATAAAATGCATGAATTTCCAAAGCCAACGCTCCCTTAGCATTTCCGTGAAAAGATAATAGCCAGAGATAATCGCCCCGAGGATTCTCGAGTGTCTCGCTGAGTTAAGATTACAACGACCAGGTTTATCCATTTTTTCGTTTTTGTTTTGGGTCGACGATTTCTCCGAAGCACTTTATCAAGTTTTTTTCCGGATCAACACAATTATGCACAGAGCAGTGAAACAAAATCATAAAATGTTGATTGAATCATAGCAAACTATAAAGAAGTTTAAAAAATGATTTCACGAGTTTGACTCATTTTTTTATGTTGATGGTGACATCATTTGTGAGAATGCTGAAATGTTGCCTTTGCACTCTCCGAATTTCAACCTCTTTCATTATCTCACAATTCGCTCATTTCCCTGTTATTCCACATTCGAATGCAGATTGTCATGCAATCATCAGCCGCAATTGTTCGTTTATATTTTATCCATTTGGCATTTGGATATTTTATCTGACTTCACAAAACCACGGATTCTCGTTTGTAAGCTTTCGCCCCGTTGTTGGCAGATAGCGGGAAAAAGGCGATTTCCGGCCTCTGGCGTGACCATGCCTTTCGTTCCGGAAACAATCGCGCGAGAAGCGCCGACCCTGCATCGTGGAAAAACTCATTTTTCGCTTATTTCACGACTAAGGTGACCGAACGTGCTTGTTATTTACGAAATGGTTCGCTTTTTTCACGTTTTTCAGTGTTCTGTTGTGTCAGAATTTCCTGAATTTTTTGAAAAAGTCGGAAACAGTATTCTGAGTCTACAAAGTTTTTCATAATGACAGGCAAGTGTGAAATAGCAGAATATTTCAATTGAAAATTAAAAAAGTTTTCAACTTAGAAAAACTAATGGCACTGTAATACGAAATTTGTAAAAGTTTTTGCAACAGTGGTCGAATATTTTTTGAAGTGTTTGTGGTACCTGAAAAACCAGGAAAATTTGGAATAAAAGTAGTTAGACTGATATTAATTTCCACGTAGTGTAATATTTTATGCTTTGGTGACAAATTGGAGAAATGAATTGATTTTTTATATAAGTTTTCTATACAATGAACACTTTTGCATATAGGGAGAACTTTTCGAAAATTTGAAGCAATTTTTGGGCTTTATGTAGTTTCAAGTTTTATTTTCATCAATTACGTCAAACTTTATTGTCTGAAATAAATACAATTGAGCAATATTTCAAAAATGTTTCAAAAACATTTCAAAATTGCATAATTTGTGAACCGGATTTTAAACTAAAGGTCCTTCTCCTCGTTCCAAGTCACATAAAGATTATACATATTTAAATGTAGCACAGATAATACATGAGAAGATGTTTCATGTATGGATAAAAAATTACATTTTGTGTTATTGAATAAACGAATCTGATTTTATTCGTAACAATCATGGAACAAAAGAAAAATAAAGTTTGTCGAAGAAAGAAATCATGTACTTATTATTGAATAATTAATTTATTTCGTTTAAAAAAACCGTTTGTATGCGACGTGGAAGTAAAAAATTTTTTTATGACGGTTTTGCAATTGTTATTGTAAATGTGGAAATAAACGTAAAAATAGACAATTTCAGCATGAGTGTTGCGAAGTTTTGGTTATTTGTTTATTCGTTAAATGAAATACATTTTATTTCTTAATAAACGGGATACATCCCTTTCCATATAACAAAATTGATGCAGAATAGCATCAAGTATGTATTAATAACACGTAGGTAAGCCGGCAAAGCAATCAAACAAATACAAAATTCTCAAAAAAAAAGATATAAAATACAAAGTATAAAATTGGTTATACAATTTTTCGGTTGTATCTATGTTCGATGTTCTCGACAAAAATTAGATTTCGCTTCTATTTGCATTTTGAAATAAACACTACTATATCTTACAAACGAGTGAGTCAAAAAGCTAAAAAAAAGCTTGAGATTCGCTAAATATTTTCCCGTTCAAAAAAAAGTGTATCAATAAACCTTGCAAGCTTTGAATAATAAAATAAATTGATAAATTTTCAAAAATTCGTAAAAAACCAAGGATACTGACTAAATGTAGGAATTCTATAAATAACCTTCTTCCTGTACATTTTTTTAGGTTTTTTTCCTAAGTGGCATAAACACAAAATAATACTCCATCTCTCTTGAAAAATAACTATTTATTTAACTGATTAAATTGATTTCACTTTATTTTATTAAAAAAGCGATTCAATTTGATGATTTTGCAACGCAATATCAATCAAAGAATAATTCATCAGCTACTCAAACAGGCAAGCACTTACACTTCACACGAAAAACGAGCTTCCCATGAAACTTTCATCTACACTTCAAAAGGAATCCACGGCTCGGTATTGATTGAGACAGACATTTTTTAGTTAATTTATATCAACCCACTTTCTCATTCGCAATTCCTCGCGCTGTAGACAGAAAACGCAATTTTCAGAATGATAGTTTTTCCACCTAGAAATTGATAGAATTTCTCTCTTCGTTTTCCACTATTTGCATTTGCCATTTTGAAAATCAGAAATTTCATACTGAAACTTTCTTATGAACTTTTACCATTATTTTTACCTAAAGAATCATACTTTTTTTTTCATTACATCACATCGCAATTTTTCACAGTATACTGAATCAATATTGAATGCACTAAATTCATACGAGCTCCGACAGTATACAGAAATTATGAGACTTTTTGTAACCGAGACAAAAATTTAGCAATAAAAACGCAACAATGCTTTATTCCACCGAGAATAAAATTCGATAACATTGTCTTTTGTTGCTCGTAATTAAAACGGCACTTTTTTAACTACTCCTGCGACAAACCATTAACTCGGCTGCATTAAAATTGCACCCCTCGCAATCATTCGCATCGCGGAAACGGAATAAAAGGTGGATGAGAGAATGTCCAAGGTAAAATGGAATGTTACAGTTGGGCGTTGTAGAAGTAAAAGCATCGCAAAAAAAGGACGGAATATCGTTATATTCATGCGGCATGGAAAAATTACGATGAGCTTGTTTTCCTCTTTGAGCGATACACCGAGCTATGTGTTCTGGAACAAGTTTGGTTTATAACGGAGAGTTTTTGTGTTGTCGGAATCGAGTAATAAACAAAAAATTTACATTACTTGAAGGTTTTTTTAGAGTGAAAAAGAATAATTATCCAGTTTACGTGTTGTGGAAATGAGGAATATGGAAGCAACGTTTTCATTTCATGAGAAAGGTATCACATGTATCGCATTTTTTGAATATAGTTAAAATGTACCAATAATTTCGGTTTGGACTTACGACCTTTCATCGATTATATATAAATATATGTAGAAAGTGGTAAAGGAAATATTCGTAATGCGAAGTTTCATTCTGCAAGAGTGAAACAATAGTATATTTCTCAACGAGTGCGAATTGAGCTTTTTTAGCGAATATGCAGTTTGCAAGACGAGCCGAAGGCGAGTTTTGCAATCATATTCGTTAAAGGAAATGCGAGTTTCGATGATTTGGACCATTAAGAAAATCGCATTTTCTCCACCGCGTTGGGAAAAAATAATTTTTCGATGTCAGTGGAAACACAAAATTATTCTAAAATATTTTTTTAGAGTACTAAATAATAATTAAAAAAACACAAGTGTATGTGTTGCAAGAATAAGGAAAATGGAATCACTTTTAATTAAATGATAAGGGTGATATATTCATAATCATTCCCATGGTTTGTATGTACAGAGTATAGGATGATGGTTTAAATAATGGAATATAATAAAAGAAAATAACACATGTTCATCGGTAGCTTCAAGCTATTAATTAATTAACAAATACAATTCGTCAAGAATCTCTTCCTCGATTTTCATAATTATGAATATTTGCTTTTGGCGAAAATAATTAATTAATGAAATTACAAATGAAGTTCGTTTTTACTGAAGGTCTTATTAATTATTACAAAAGTTTCCGCATACTCTTAATTTGAAAAAGTGATATCCAGGGCTATTCAACAAATGGTTTTTGCATATTTCAACCGAATGTGGTAAGAAAAGAATTCTCAATGAAGATTACTATTTTTTGTTACAATGCCAAAATTTTTATTAATTTTATTAATCGGTGGTTGAAGTTTTTTACATTATTATATTATTCATAAAATGGTATGTATATCAAACTGTCATGAATAAACATATTTACATAAATTTATCAACTTTTTCAAATTCAGCATAAATAATATTAAAATGCTTAATTGGTCTATTAGGACCTTTAAGGTTATACTTTATATTGATATACATACAAGTATATTGCATTTAATAAACTTCTTTATGAAAATCTCAAAAGGTCAATGGAATTCGAATCACTATTAATAATAATTCTAAATAACATCTATATACAAAACTAATTTTACAAAGTTTTTTCAAACCTGAAAATTCTTTGAGGATTTAATACAGTTTTTATTTATTTTTTTTAATTTCTATAAAAAATAATAAAAGATTGTTTAAAAAAGTTTGTAAAAAGACCAGTAAGGTTTTTTGGTCAGATAGCAAAGTGTTATTTCGTTGAATAACAATATTTTCTCATAATTTTATAGTCTTCAAAAATATGCTTTAATTTATTATAATGACTTCCTTGATACAATTCTACATTCAATATTTAAGAATGTTTGCAATTTTATCGAGAATATTTTTCCTTCAATACTTCGCTTTATTTTCCATAAAATATAAAATACATATTATAAAAACCTTTTAACATAGTATTCTCAAGACTAAAAATTCTTCATGAAGATTTTTTAAAGTTTTTCTAAATCTATAATATTATAACATCATCCAGTTATTTCAGACACAACTGAAAAAAATTTATGTATTAATAAAAAAAGAAAAAGTTGTTGAAACAAGCTTGTTAAAAAAATTTTAGATTTTTTCAGGAAGATAGTATACATACATAGTATTATTTTGCTGAATGACAATATTTTTTCATAATTTTATACTACTCAAAAATATACTGTAATTTACTTTAGAGAAATTTATTTTATTGATTCACTTTAATTCTATAAGAATAATTTTTCCTCGCATATTTTGCTTTTTTTTTATTCGAAATTTGAATACTTATTTTTGAATTTTGACAAAAATATTTCAATTTTGTCAAATGATTTCTTTTTTTTCAATTGACATTTGATAGAATTTTTCGATATGATTGGAAACAGTACATAATTCTGAAACGTTTTTTAAGAACTGTAAAAAATAATTACAGAAAAAAATGCATAAGTTTACGTGCTGCAGAACCGAGGAAAACGGAAAAAATGTTTGAATTTCGTGAGAAAATCAATTATATTCTTATTTACAATATATGGGACAATGATATATTTCCAAAAGAAACTTGGAACCTCTCCCTCATACTCTTAATTTTTGCAAATACCACAATTTCCTTCTTGTTTTTCGATTCGCATCTCGGAAAATAATTTTTTAATTTCAGAGGAAACACGAAATTATTCCAAAACGTTGATACCACTCATAAAAAGTGGAATAAAATCCTACCTTCGTGATGCAGAAGCACCGTCAAAAGCCAGAGCACAAAATCCATCGTCCCTTCGATATTTGGGCTGATATTATGCAGCTCTCGTGTCGTTTTCTGCACAGAGTTCCCTGCTATTCCGTCGCGAGTCGCAACTTGAAAAGAAATGGGAACGAAACGTCGAGATCCACTAATGAATGCGGCGACTTGTGAGTTTTTGAATTATTTTTTGAACGAGTCATTCAGCTATAGCAGTTTCATATCTTTTCACGACGAGAAACCGCAATGTTTCTGGTGTCAATGCAGAGAAACGCAATGATGGAAATTGCTCGTACTGAATGTACCGAGTATGCTGAAGGTAAAAACGAGTTTTTTCGTTGAAAATGTTTGACTCGGACAGAAAAACTAAGAAAAATTTTTTTATTCTGGAAACAAGTACGATATACTATATTAATTGTAATTGAAAAAAAGTAATTTAAAAAGAATAGAGATATTTATCGTTTTTACGGTGTCAAATTAATGTTGAGGAATTGTGCGGAAAAATCCCGTGGATACAGTCTCGTCACTAAATTCTTTGGCATGTGTCAAGACTCGAGGTTGGTTCGCTAGGCATTGTTCATTACCCGTTATTTACAACGTGGATTCGGATCTTATTAAGATTTGAGGGATCCGAGAATGTAATTATATTGCGCTGCTCTTGCTAGGTAACGTCGTAAATTAATTCGCTGCTCTTGTCAGCGCATCGAACAATGGCAGGAAAATTGTTTAACGAGAAAAATGCTTGTATATTGTAAAATTACGATCTGTTGGGAGTAATTTATCTGTTTTATATTCCTGAGGAGTTATAAAATAAGTTTGTCTTACGTGAATGAGAATTTTTTTGATATTTTTTTTGTCTTCGTAAATAGTTTGTGTAGAATTTCATATCTAATCTTAATAAGCAATTTTTGCAACTTGTTCTTAAATTGATTAATGAAGAAAATTCAATAAACTCTTTTGTCTTTGTTTCATTTTTGAGGTTGAAAAGTTTTGTGAAAAGTTGAGCTCATAATCATTTACGTTAATGAAGTTCGAAAATAAGGAGGTTTTTTCAAAAATGAAGATTTTCGAATATTCTTTCATTCTTTGATATAAATTAATACTCGTTCACTCGTTCGGATTCAATATTCCAATGCGTAATTATTCACAAATTTTAAAATGTAGTAGTTTATGCATCAAAAAATATGAACGTGACTTAATGAAATTTAGTAAATTCGTCAGAAGAAATAATTAAAACTGTTTCAATTCAAGAAAGCTGATGAATTGTAAATTTCATGAAAATTTATGATGTAGAAATCTGAAACTATGAAATTCACTCATAAATTTCAAGTTTTTAATCAAGTTGGCTGAAAAATGAGAGAAATTCTCATTTTTAAGTCAATATGAATTTTTAAACTAATATCATGATGTTATGTAGGACTTTGTCATTTAACTGCAGTTTTTATAAGAAAAACCTAACTCTTACTAAAAAGTGATTAGAAAATTTGTTAAAAGAAAAAAGTATGAATGTGAAAAATGAATTTTTTGTTATTATCAGGTTGTAGGAAAAGTTCGTAGAAAAAAAATTCGAAGTTTCTTTTCTTTTCTAGAATATTCTCGAAACTTGAAAATATGTGATCATGTTC
>JAPYZL010045900.1:0-12269 GCA_030522825.1 Platygaster orseoliae
GTATGTTACATGGGAGAAAGAGAATGATTCCAACTCGTGCCCAACTTCGCACTCGTTAGAATCATTCTCTTTCTCCCTTGTAGCATAAATATCTATTTGTCGCGTTTTCGGATAGTTAAAAAACTATCGAAAATTTGTTGTAGGACCGTAAAAATTTGTCAGCAGGTGTATTTTTGCTCTAGTTTTCAAAATTACAGTAAATTACAGCAAATTACAGTACATAACAGTAGAATAATTACAACAATTACAGTGAAAACTACTGAAATATAAATTACAGCAAATTACAGTAAATAACAGTATAGTTACAACGATTACAGTAAAAATCACTGAAATTTAGTAATTTTTAAAAATTACAGCAGAATTACTGCAATCACAGTAAAAATTACAGTACAATTACAGAAATTACAGTAAAAATTACTGAAATTTAGTAACTTTTTAAAAAATACAGTACAATTACAGCAATTACAGTAAAAATTACTGAAATTTAGTAATTTTTGAAAAAATACAGTACAATTACAGCAATTACAGTAAAAATTACTGAAATTTAGTAATTTTTGAAAAATACAGTACAATTACAGCAATTACAGTAAAAATTACTGAAATGTAATTTGCTGTAATTTACTGTAATTTTGAAAACTAGAGCAAAAAATACAGCTGCTGGCAAATTTTTACGGTCCTACAACAAATTTTCGATAGTTTTTTAACTATCCAAAAACGTGACAAAAAGTGATTGTGTCCATCTCTAGAAATATTTAATAAATGTCGGAACTTATTAGAATTAATAATAATTTGATTTTTTTTAATTCTAACAACCAACGCAATTCAGCAGAAAAATTTTTTCGGAAAATATGTTTTACTTTTCATTTATAAATTTTATAGTCATTATGACTAAGAATAGTATATTACTGCGAGTTTTGGAAATGTCGGTTTCGACGAAACGAAAGTTTGCAGTCCGAGGCGAAGCCGAGGGCTGTAATCGTTTCGTCAAAATATAATGCATTGCTATAATTATACTCTGCCTTTATGCACACTCTAGAAATTGAAAATAAATGTCACACAAGAACCACTGAGGTAAAAAAATCATTAACATATCTATCATTAAATCATTATACACATTTACAATTTTCATTTTTTACTTACCAAGCTTTTTCAAAGTTCTACTAAATTTTTACTCATTTTTTATAACCCTTTTTTACTATTATTTTATAGATTATAAAAAACAATTTTTATCACATGTTAATTTTATAACAAGTTTATTGTTCTATCTTACTGAATTACTTTTTTATCCAGGAATAGTGAACAAATTTTTTAAGTTGAAAAAAATTAAAAATTCAAATTCATAATTTCAAGGCTGTTTTCAAAACTAAATTATATCTCTCTCTTAAAAAAAAAATAATTTTTTCATTTATTTGATTTTAAAATCAAGTATTATTGAAATATCCTGAAAACTTTTGATAACCGCTAAAAATTTTTTATTGGTTGTTTACTTTCATTTTATTTATGAAATTTTAAATTTAATATTCAAACTTCAAAGTAAAAACGTTAAAATAATATCTCATTTTCTTTCTTAAGAATTTATTAAAGTATGCTAAAACATTTCAATTATAACTTCAATTCTAAAACTTGTAATTTATTTTTACTTCTATTTTATTTTATTAACTCAAAGCTTGAAATTAATACAATAAAGTAGTGAATAAAAATTACATGTTTAATTGGCTTCGAGGAAACGTTCAGAATTAAATAAATATTTATGAATAAAGCACGTTGAATTTAGAATCATTTTGATACAATTTTAGAAAACTATTGAACACTTCAAACATCAAACAATGAAAAAAAAATTGTTAACAATTTCACCAAATTATTTTTATTTTATCTACAAATATACCTTATTACAAACAATTTTAACTTGGATTTTTTGATTTTACATCTTATCTAAACGAAATACATGATTTTTTTTCACGTTTTCAATGTTTCTCGATTTGCGATTCATCAATTTAAGCTCATAACTTTTAATACTTCAGAGTATCAAAGTTTTTGAAACTGTCAACTTTATCAATTTTAGATAGAAGGAGTGATAAACATTCTGAATAGAAACTTTTCGCTGCCCTGTATTTATTTAACCGCGATTTTCGTGCTTCTGAACCACGGGAAATGTCAATGTTTGGATGAAAGGTAAATAGTTTTCGAGCTGCAAACCGGTAAAAGGGCTTCTCTACGTATGGGGATTTTTGTCAGTCGACTGAGAAAGGTCCTTTTGACCTGGGGTTTCATTTCCAAAGTGGAACGGCGACACGGGAATCGATCTAGCCAAGGTACGAACCATAGGGATCCGCAGGATTAGTCACGGAACTTAACTTTCATCTTTTTAGGTACATAATGGGAAAAGAAAAGAAGTAGAAAAAAAGTCACTCGACAAATTCAGTCTTTCATAATTGATAGAATAAAACTGACATTTGACACCGTCAGAAAAGAAGAAAAAAAATGAAACTTTCGCAGAAAAACTTTGTACGCACTCTTTCGTTGAATTTTTTTAACTTTATTTAAAAGCATTATAATCAAAAGTACAAACGAAACCACAGCATTATTTGATGAATACATGATGAAACATTGTAATTAAAGAAAAAAAAACAACCAAACAATCATTCAAATGTTATGACTGAAAAAAAATTAAGATATCCAAGAAAATTTAAGATCCTCTTAAGATCTTCTTAAGGTCAATGTGAAAACAAGGTGAAGTCAAGGTCAGGCCAAGATCATACTAAGATCAGGCCAAGATCACGCTGAGACCAGGCCAAGATCGGGCCAATATCAGGCCGAGACCAGGCCAATATCAGGCTAAGGTCAAGTCTTGAGATTTGAGATCTTGTACCAAGTTGTCTAGTTCTTGTACAAAAGTACAAAAGTACTTTAATCCAGCCTAATTTTTGGATCGATACTTGAAATAAATTTATCTTAATTACCAATCATCGATTTTGACAAGTCTCTTGAACTCAAGGGGAGACAGCAAATGAGAGAATGATTTCTATTAAAGTCTCAATTGGACGAATTGAGAAAATCATGCCAAATCCTTTCAATTACATGCTCGAAGCATCAATCTCAAAGTCCATTGCGCGTATGAGCAATGAAACGAGCGCCTTAACGAGATTTATCGAAACGCAAGGCAAATAAGTTTCGATGTTTTGCATTCCGCGAGCTTATACACGCGAGGCGCCAAGCTCAACGTTTAGATTCATTTACAATTATAAAAATTCAATTTTTAATTTTTTAAAGATTTTCAATTTAAAAGTTGTAAAATATAAATAGAAGCTATTAAAATGAATCTGAAAGAAAATCTTATTCTTCTATTTTGATATTTTTCTTTAATAATTTCAAATCTTCTTAATCACGCCAAAACATGTTCAATAAAAACTCTCATTTTTGAAAATATTTTATTATTTTTCTTTTCTTTTTTAATTAATTAATTTTTCGTTGATTTTCTTTTTGCAATTAAAGCAACTTAATAGCTTCTATTTATAATTTACAACTATTAAATTAAAAATCTTTAAAAAACTATTTATTAATTTCTTTAAATCTTTCTTCTACCCCTGAATTTTCTATATTATAAGTTTAGATAAAATATTAATTCAAATGGTAATGTATAACTAAAACTCAAATATTTTTAGACTTAAATTTTGTTGTTGAGTTAGAAAAAGTGAAAATTCTGGACTTAATTTGAATTTCATTGATTTTTCGAAAAAGTAGTTTTATTTTTATACATTTCTTTATTATCAATTTCGTCTATTTTTTGTGGAATAATTTTTTTTGAAAAAATTTTCTTCATATAAAGATTTTGAGTATTTGTCGTATTTTTACAGTATTTACAAAAATCAAAAGGATTTTATTGTGTTTCTTTTAATTTGTAGTATTTTCGTAGATTAATATTCATATCAATTTTTGAAATGCAACGCTCTAAAATGGATTTTTGATAATTTCAAACATTTTTTGGATAATTCGCTCTGCGTTAATATTAAGTATTTTATGTATTACTTGAATTTTTTTCAGCATTTCTAAACTTTTTTATCGTTTTCTAGTGTTTTTATACAATAATTCGATTTGTGCAGATTTTTCAAAAACGCAATTCTTTCATAGAATTCAATAAATTTAAGTATTTTTAGAAATTTCATGACTAGAAAGATTTTCTGGTATTTTCATGAATTCCTGGCTAAATTTTTCAGAACTTCATTTCCTAATTTCAAAGTTTTTAGATTCTTAGAATTTTCTTTGATTTCAATTTTTTTCATAAATCACTATTTAAAGAAAAAATTTCCCATTTTTACTTATAGGAAATGTTTTGCTATATATTGTTTTGTGATTTAATTTCAGAAAAAAATCATTTCAAGTTAGAATAATTGTTATTTTGAGTTAGAAAAACTAAAAATTCTGTACCTAATAAATGAAACTTTTTAACCGGCGCCTGGCGCTCGAAATATCTTGAGAAAAGGGAACGAAATGAGCCGGACGGGATTCGCAGCATTATGTGACGTGATCTAACCTAACCTAACCTAATCTACCCTAAGAATCGAAATATCTTAAGGTCCCAAATCTTAAGACTTGACCTTGGCCTGATATTGGCCCGATCTTGGCCTGATCTTAGCGTGATCTTGGCCTGATCTTGGCGTGATCCTAGTGTGATCTGGGCCTGATCTTGGCCTGACCTTGGCCCGATATTGCCCCGATCTTGGTGTAATCTTGGCCTGATCTTGGCCTGACCTTGACTTCACATTGATTTCACCTTGACCTTAAGAAGATCTTAAGAGAATCTTAAATTTTCTTAGCTATCTTAATTTTTTCCGGTCGTAACATTTGAATGATTGCTTGGTTGTTTTTTTTTTTCTTTAATTACAATGTTTCATCATGTATTCATCAAATAATGCTGTGGTTTCGTTTTGATAATATACGAAGAATTGAGTGTCCAAAGACTTTTACTTGGCTGTTTATATTGAGAAATTTCATTTCATAACGCTTCCTTGAGAACGTTTCAAACGACGAGTAAAAATGCTAATCAGCTTTCGAAAATTTTTTAACTGGTCGAAAAATGAGGTACGAAATTACATGGCGTTGTTTTCTCTGAGCAAACGAATATACCGCAACAAAGATACGCCTTGTGCAATCAGCTACTCGAAAATTATTTTCTTCCTCCTCTTTATTTACACTCTACTTCTGATTTGAATTCTCTCCAGCACTCATCGAAAAACCGGTCCCGGCACAGATTTTCACAATCGTATAAATATAAGCATCCGTGGGTTGCATCTTGAAAACTTTCGCTCGTCATTTCAGTTTTGAAAGCGAAAGTCAAACAATTTAGAGAACTTTTTGCAACACAAACATACGAATGAAGCGATTTTGTTGCTGCGTTGAGAAAGTTTTCAGTTGCATCTCGAAGAATAAAAAAATGTTTGGAGAGAAAAAGCTCGAAATGTGTGTTTTTTGATGTCTAATTAACAGTTCAGAAATGAAAAACTTTGGAAATGATTTGACTTTTATTTTATAATATCAGAGCACTTGAGATTATTGTGCTCGTACAGTGTTTCGTAAACGTTTCCTGGCGTCCATTTGAAAAAACTTTATCTTCCTGTTACTTTGCAAAGGAAGAGCGATCGAATTGAACACCCGCATTTAGGCATGGAAGGGAAAAGGCAAGCGTGAAATGTCGAGACATTATCGACTTTTACCAAATTCTGACCTAGGGGCGTAAATGTGTATCCGCGCATTAATCATTCGTTGGAGCAAGAGCGCTGGTGAAAAATTCGAAAAGCCACGTTTTCGAGCGGAAACGGTTCTTCGCGTGCCGAATTTGTAATTTATAATCCGCACTATTAATATTGTTAAAAAACGCTTCAATTATGCTTGGACTACCGCATTCGGCGACCTTTTATTTTAATTTATACGTTTTTGGGTTAGGTATTATTCGAGAAAAATTTTCTCGTGTATTTAATGTTTATTATAGGTATTTTGGGTGTAATAATGATTTTTACAATTATTTTTTGTTCGATAAAATTTTAGTCAAGATGAATTTGTGCAGGACATGAAATAGATTTTTGAATGAAATTAGAGATGAATTATTATTTCACGAAAAATATACAAAGGGATTATGATTAGAAAATAATGCATAAAAATAACAATGCTACATCAAAAAATGAATAACTTTCAAATTAGGTTCGGAATTTATAGTTTTTCTAATTCAAAATAACAAGAATTCTTACTTGGAAGGAATTTTTTCTGAAACTAAATTATAATACAATGTACGGTCAAACATTTTTTACAAGAAAACGTGAGAAATTTTTTTTTTTTTAAGTGATTTTTGAAATTTACAAAAACTTTAAGAATCTGAAAACTTTGAAATTTTAAAATGAAGTTCTAAAAAATTTAGACAGAAATTTTTGAAAATACCAGAAAATCTTTCGAGTCATGAAATTTCTGAAAAATACTAAAAATTATTGAATTCTATGAAAGAAGTGCGATTTTGAAAAATCTGCACAAATGGAATCATTATATAAAAATACTAGAAAACGATGAAAAATTGTATAAATACTGAAAAAAAATTCAAGTAATACATAAAATACTTAAAATTAACGCAGAGCGAATTATCCAAACAATTTTTGAAATTATCAAAAATCCATTTTAGAGCGTTGCATTTCGAAAATTGATATAAATATAAATCTACGAAAATACTATAAATCTATAAAAATACTAATATGAAATTCTATTGATTTTCGTAAATACTGAAAAAATACGTCAAAAACTCGAAATCTTTATATGAAGAAAATTTGTTCAAAAAAAATTATTTCACGAAAAATAGGCGAAAATAATAATAAAAAAAAACATAACAATAAAACTAATTTATCGAAAAATTAGTGAAATTCAAATTAAGTCCAGAATTTTCAGTTTTTCTAACTTAACAACAAAATTTGCGTCAAAAAATATTCGAGTTTTAGTTGTACTTTACCAATTTGAATTATTATTTTATTTAAAATTATAATATAGAAAATTCAGAGATAGAAGAAAGATATGAAGAAATTAATAAATAGTTGTTTTAAGATTTTTAATTTAAAAGTTGTAAATTATAAATAGAAGCTATTAAATTGCTTTTATTGCAAAAGAAAATAAAAAAAAAAAATATATGAACTAAAAAAGAAAAGAAAAATAATAAAATAATTTCAAAAATGAGAGTTTTTATTGAACATGTTTTTGCGGGATTAAAAAGGTTTAAAATTAGTAAAGAAAAACATCAAAATTGAAGAAAAAGATTTTCTTTAAGATTTAATTTAATAGCTTCTATTTATAATATACAACTTTTGAATTGAAAATCTTTAAAAAATTAAAAATTAAATTTTTATAATTGTAAATAATAACTTTTATTGTGCTTTCAAAATAAATTTTAAAAATTATTCCTAAAATATTTTAAACAAATACAATAATATAAATTTTATATTTATTTTGAATATTAAAAGTGTTAAATATTATTTTCTTATGTCATCAAAATATGATCTTCTAGCAATAGTTTATTTTTTCTTCCGCCAAATAAAATTAACCTCCAAATAATTTTATGAACCATTGGTTAGTAATATGAGCTAAAGTATCAATAATTTTACCTTATGCTAAAGTATCAAATTATTGGTTCAGAAAATTTTATTACAATTAAAAGTAAATAAACTTGTTAAATAGATTAAATGTTAAATAAAAGTAAATAATGAAATAACTATAAAAATTGTAAAAAAAAACTAAATTAAAGCTGTAAAATTTGTAAATTGATTCAAATTTCTCAAAAGTGTTGGTTTTTTATACATAAATACCTTTTTTTTATTAGTAAATGTTTAATTTACTAATTATAATATGTAATTCAATTAAAGAAATTTTTTTCGAAAATTAAAAATGCCGAAAACCAAAATGCTTGGGACTTCAATTTTAACACATTTTTTTAGTTTTCGTAATTCATTCAATGAAATAAAATTTAGAGTAATGAATATAATGTAATGAAATCGTATTTTTCTTTTTTTTTCCTCAAAAATGTGGCTCAACTTTTTCAATTTTTTTTGCATAACTCCACCATAACCAACGTACTCAACACCAATTCTCAAATAATTTTTTGCAAAGATCAGAGCTGCTAGTGCACGTTCAGAATCAAGCATTAATCACTGCGCAATTGTCCCAGATATGAAAATCATTGCGCAAAGCACCGTTCATTAATTAATTTCTATGAAAAATACGTGGCAAAAACGTCGCGCTTAATCGGTCCCGCCGATACCCAATGTACCTTTCTATCAATCCGTTTTATCTTCGACAATTAATATTATAAAATGTCAGCCAAGCGGGCTTATTTCACGATAAAGGTCTCTTTCGCCTGCGACAACTTTTGTCGTATGCAAACGTGACGAACGGATTCTTGCTTTCGCTTGCGAAAAATCTTGATTTTGACCCCTGTCATTTAAATGAGGTCAGTTTCGAATTTTTTTTTGAACGTTTTTTTGTCGTGCAAAAAATGTCATTGAAGATAATATCAAAGATTTGGCAGCATGTGCTTGTTTACAAGTAGATAATTTTTATGTAGAAAAATAGTATTGCAGGTTCGGCCATACTTAAGTAGAACATCTTAACTTGAAGTTTGAAAAAATTATTTTCAATAATTTCCATGAACTAATTCGAAATTGTTTTTCATTTTGACTAATGAAATTTCAACGCTGATTTTTTTATCGAATTTAGTAAAAATACAAGTTTAAAAAGCCAGAAATTTAAGAATTCAAAAGATTATAGTTACGGATTTAATTAATGTAAAATATAAATTATTGATTTCGGTTAATTTCTTTATATGAAATATCTGAGTTTTTTTTTACAAACAGGAAAAATGTGCTATTTTGGAATAATCCGCACATTTTGCAGTAGTTTGAATTCAGAACTTTTATATGGTAACTGCTTTTTGCCAATTGTAACAATTTATTGTTGCAAAATTACCATTTATTGTAATAACAAAGAAATTTAAGATTTTTAGAATTTCTCATTAAAAATATCGTCATTACAAGTTTTTTTGAATCCAAATTTTTATATTTTATCAGTAAAATTCTATGAATTTCAAACTCTGAATATTAATGATTAAAAAAGTTTTTTTTCGTTATTCAATAAAAATTTATAAGAATAATGCAGTTGATTTAGTTTTATGATGAAATATATTTACAATTTATAGAATTTCTCATCTAAAATACCACAATCACAAATGTTTCAGATTTTGAAATTTCTATTTATTATCAATTAAATTGGTAAACCGAACTATTTTTAGATTTTTATTTCTTGCCTTTTTCTTTGACTTTTATTTCATGAATAATTCTATAAAAAATTGCCTTCAAAAATTAATTAGATTCCAAGTCAAGATTTCTTTATTCAAACATTCATTTGAATGATTGATCAATCAAAAATTGTGAATTTCGTTTTTTAATACAAATTCACCATTGATTTTTATTGCTCTTCATTTACTTTTTAAAGATAGTCATTGAGAAATTATATAATCTGAATTGCTATTCAATAAATATTTTGTTCAAAACTTAGGTGAGTAAAATTTTTTAATATATTCGTCTGAATTATGAATAAATTTCTAGCAATCAACAATGAATAAATATTTCAAATTATTATCTATCATTTATCATTAATTGAATTCTATTTATCATTTATTCAATTCATAAACGTAACTATTGTTAGTTTTTTATTTTTTGCCTTTTTCTTTGACTTTTATTTTGCGAAAAATTTTATCGAAAATTGCCGTCAAAAATAAATTAGATTCGAAGTCAAGATTTGTTTATTCAAACATTCCTTTTAATGATTGTTTAATCAAAAATCGCGAATTTTGTTTTTTAATACAAATTCACCATTTATTTTTATTGCTGTTAATTTAATTTTCAAAGATAGTTACTGAGAAATTATACAATCTGAAATGCTATACAGTAAATATTTTGTTCACAACTTTGGTAAGTAAAATTTTTTCATATATATACATATCTAAATTATGAATAAATTTTTAGCCACCAACAATGAATAAGTATTTCAAATAATTATCCATCATTAGAACACTTCATAATTAATTAAAGAAATAGTAGTTTACTTGTTCATTCTCGGAAGTTGACATGTATTCTATTTTTTTTCGAATTTTTTTACGAAAATTCGCCATTAATGGGCACAACAATTGTTTTCGCATGAGTTTTCGTTTCGGATCAGTTTTCACGTCATCAGATTACAAGAAAATGTCGTGTAATAGGAACTTTACATGGAACTCAACTGTAATGAGTCCCTTCCAAGAAAATTCTGTGAAAGTACTTTTGTGAAACTACCCAGGAATCAGCAGTTTTCGACGCAAAAAATAGACCGAAAATAGTCAACTTTCGGAAAAACTCTAGAAAAAAATTATTTTACGTTATCTAACAATTACCTTTCATTTATTAACTTTTTCTGACAATGATTTCGAGCTAAATAAGCCTTCATTCAGTTCACTGTTAAATATTGCTGCGATGTAAATTTAGGGGACAAAGAATTGCGAGCGACGCGGCGTCGGGTCTCGCGATTAGATTCGTGGAATCGCGAATGCGGGCGTGCGCCATTTACAGAGCCATTTAATAACACCTCGTATCGCTGGGCGAAAGACAACCCGACATTATAATCGAGATAACGCACTTTATAAGAGCCTCATATTTTTTCGGAGTCGCGCTTTAATGACATTTCTTTTGGACATTGCTGCAGCAGCCACGCCCTGCAGCGAGCCATTGTCCATAATTAATGATCCATTCAGTAACTGCTTAATGAGCGTGAGACAAATCAAATTGCACATAACGAGTCATCAGAGCCACGTTATTGTCCGCCATGTTAAACGAGAGCGGAATTCGCTTGGCTACTTTTCGAGAGAGAAAAAAGCCCACTAGTAACTGCAGATTCAGCGACGACAACCAAATTGTCATCTAATCACATTATTGATAGAAATAAACGTTAATTTGAGTGCAAATAAAGATCCAATAATGTGAAAAGAATAACTGAACAATGCATAAATTAAATGCAATTTAAAAAATCGATGAAAGACATATTTTTGCATCTCTCGATAGTGAAGAATTCGGGGAAGGTGCGACACACAGAGTTGCTAAAAAAGAGCAAAAAGATATGTCGGAATTTCCTGAAATGGACACGAGGGCGAAACACTTTCGCCAAATTGAATCGAGATGAGGACCGGTAGATTAGGAATTGGTCGCGAAAGCGAGAAAAAACAAAAGTAGGGCTGAAAAAAATAGGAAAAAGCGCAAAATGGAAGGCGCAAAAAGGCAACAGGAGGTTGAAAGGATGGAAGAGAATCTCGCCTTATTCGGACTTTGGAGAGTTTGCTGCAGCCTTGAGCCAGTAGATCCTACTATATTCCCTCTGTCTCGCCAATTGGCCCGCGTGACGGACGACGCGGCGCGCTTAGTTAAACGATGAATAATACGCTACTTGAGGGCTCAATAAATTCTTCAACTCGGTCCCAAAAAGAACGGACCCAAAATACGTGCCAGAAAGGATTTTGAAGTGATTCTATTGAAAATCTAGTTAACGTCTAATATTTTCTCTCGGTTTTAATTAGTAGAAAACTACTAATTATTAGTGGAATTTCACTAATTGAAAAAGAAAAGAGTGAGACACTAAATAGTAGTGAAAAATCACTAATCGAAATAGTGATTTTACCCTAATAATTGAATTAGTGAGTTATGACGAAAGAAGTGACTGAATTACTAATTTCAAACTTTAGTAGAAATCCACTACTGTAATTAGTAGACTTAGACTAGTCTTATTAGTGCATTATCATTAAATGATTAGTAGAATTCAACTAATAAAAAATTCAATATTCACTAATTTTGTAAATTATTATATTCTTACTATTGAGAATTGTGTTGATAAATTCAGTTAGCGCATTTTCACCACTTACATTACTGAATAGTTACTGTTGAGAATAGTAGATATTTACTAGTACAATTAGTGACAATCTAGTATTTAAATTCTTATATATTATTGTTAAATGCAAAAAATTAAGCAATCATTAGACATATTAAGGGGTTATATACACTTGCGCGCGAGAAAAAAAAGGCATTTTTACGATTTTTTTTTTGGAAAAACAACACAACTTTTCTTAATACACTAAATGCCTATTTATTTATACACTTTGAGAGATGCTTCATGAATTTTTTCAAAAGAAAATATTTATAATACTAGTCACAGTAGCCATTATGCCA
>JAPYZL010045920.1:0-10341 GCA_030522825.1 Platygaster orseoliae
GAATTAAAGAGGAGATTTTAAACCTCCAGAATCATTCATAATCTGAAAATCGATTTTTTGGACAGTAGGTCCCTTTTCTCAGATCGCGTCACATATATACATTTAAATTAACTGTTTGAAAATCGCATGTATCATAGAATAATTTGTGTAAAGTTTTAACAATGATGGAAAAATTTTTGTCAATTTTACTGAATCAAAGAAGCAAATTTATACAAACAAGATTTCTATTTCTTTCAACACCAATTTATAAATTAAATAAATAAAATAATAAATAAAATAAAATAAATCTATTAATTATTACATTGGCGACAGAATCAATAAAATAAAAAATTTCCATTATTGAATCTACATATTAAATGTTATATCTTAAAATAAATAAATTTTTTTTCTCAAATCCCTAACATCAACAAATTCAAAGTTTTGAATTTACATGTTTGAAATACTGAATTTGAATGCTTTTTTATTTTATGTCATATTTAAAATTCACCTTTTGTCGTCAAAAATATTATTAATAAATTTGAAGTTTCTGTTTTTACCATTTTGAATTACTTTGAAAGCTATGAAAAAGTGACTGAATATATGTACCTGAAGTTCCAAACGCTTAAAACTAAACGAAAAATAATAAAACTTCAATATTTTGAGTAAAAAAAATTTCCAACTAATTTCCATCACTTTTTAGTTAGAACAATAAATTTTACGTTCTCCAACAAAATATTCAGCAAAACATTTTTTATAATATGGAATCATAAATTCAAATAGATTTTTTTTGTTTAATTTTAAATGTTTCAAACTTCAGATATATCTGAATATCAGCCATTCATATAATGAAAAAATTAGTTTCTCAGATTTGTGTTTCTACTTATTGAGTAAAAATTTAAGGTATTTTTAATGTTTTTCTCAGTACAAAGACGCATGGGTTCAAGATGGGTCAGGCCAACATTGATTGAGTTGACCAGTAGGAAAAAAAAATTTGCCGAATCAGCGCCACCAAGAATTCGCAGCAATTTCATAGAATGGAACCGCAACGCTGAATTGTACGCTTTTGGTGTCAGATTGTCAGAGCCCTTCGACAAATCTATACTTGACCAAGCATTCACACACAAATCATATGTCATTGAAGAAATTGAAAAACAAAAAAAGCTGGGAATTGAAAATCCAGACATTCAAATAAAAGACAACGAAGAATTGGTTCAAGAAGGAAAAAACATGGTGCCAAAGATAGTTGAAAGTTACTTGGGACATGCCATACCATATGCTCCACACGAATGCATAATGTACTATTGATAATTAAAAATTATTTGAAAAAGAATATCTATAAAAAACTATTTATACTTATTATTCAAGTTTTGAAATAAGTTGTCAAGTCTTAAAACTTCAAACGTCAGTAACAAAAAAATATTATTTTTTGCAGGGCCTTTCAAAAATATCTCACATCGACAGAGGTTTTGGCCAAAGTTTCCTCTTCAATGGGAACAACTGATTTGATTCAATGTTCAGTAAGTGGAAAATGAGAGATGGAACTCGGTTTACAAATTGAACAACGAATTATTTCACTTTTCAGACTTATCCTGTTCCCCAAGAGATACTCGCAGATGTGTTTTATGCTTTGGTATCAGCTTTGAAAAAAAGCGCGGATATGCACCGAGCCAGTTGCATGGTTCGGGACTTTTTAGTGGCAGTTTTAGTGGAGAAAGACATCATTGAAATTTGGTGTCCTGAAAAGCCGCTTGAGCTGTTGAACAACATTCTTGAAAGAGAAAAAAAAGGTCCAGCTGATCCTCGACTAGTAGCCAAAGCTGGAGTGAACACGCTTCTTGCTTCTTATCAAGTTGCAATTTATTCAGACAAAACGTTGCTTGGAATTGGTAAAACAATTTACAGTTTATTTTTTATTTCAGTCAAAGGTTGATGCTTGAAAAATTCTATAAAATGTAATTTTGTCTGAAATTTAAGCCACCAGACCATTGACACAAATGATATTTAGTGAAATAATTTTTCTCAAATTTTTGCTTTCAGGTGTAGGAAACACTATAGATGAAGCACGAAACATGGCAGCGTTGAACTCTTTGCTACGAAGGTTTCATTTATTAGATTATGATGAGCCACTGAGGCCTAATTTGCCAGTCAAAAAGGCTTTGGATGAGCCAATATCAAATTTGCCGTTAAATAAGTGGTGTGAAAGTGATTTGCGATTTTAATTGATCATGCCTTGTTACTTGTAACATTGGAATAAAAACTTTCTGCTTTGATAATAGGTTGGGAGAATTTTTATTGAGATTTGAAGAAGAAAATCTATAGTTCTATGAGAATTACTGATAAAACGGTAACAATTGTAATTTCCAATTGAGAAATCGGTTATTAGGTTTATTTTATTGGTCACGGTTAGAGACCCTGTAGAAAGAGAGACTGGCCATTGGGTTGCAAAATGGCCGCCAGTTAGAATGAGGCAGAGAAAGAGTGAGAGAGTGTTCATGTACAAATATATACAGTTACAAATGGTCTTATTACGGTACCCAATACTTTTTTATCTAAATGTACTTGAATTTTTTTTTAATTTAGGTTTGAACATACCCATTTTTTTTATGTAAATTTTTGAATTAATGATCAAATTATATAATTAGCTTGAAAACTTGATCCTCTAAATTTGAGTCATTGGTGATTATTCGATTCTCGAAGTATTTAAATGTAATGGCTAAAACATTGAATTGATATCTTTTGATTGTAAGTTAAAAACATAGATAAATTTTTAAATTGTTTGGGGAAATTTGAGATGTTTGACCATTTTGAGGTAAGTTGATATTTTTTATTATATTCCTTAATTTTTGTTCTTGATTTTAAATTCAAAGAATGAATATTATGATTTGGACTTTCATTTTTAGTTTTTTCAATTTAAATACAATTGAGTAAAACAAATTATAAACAGTTAATGAGTAATAATATAAGTAAAACAATTAAATATTATTCACATAAATCTAAAATTATAATAATGCATGTGTTCATGTATTTTTTTTTATAATAGCTCAAATTTGATTAAAAAAAAATAATATTTTTCAATGTTACCTGTACATAATTTTCAACATTTGAATTATCGCGCTAAAAGTAAGGGCTTCGATTGGAGCCGCCATTTTCCAGCCCCAATTTAAGTCCACCAATGAGAGATATACTTCATAATGGCCAGTCTCTCTTCTGACAGGGTCTCTAGTCCAGCAGTGATAATGAAACGCAGCACGATACCTACCATACCAAGTGTTTCACTCAAGTGTTTCAATCTGTTTCAAGAAAATGGCGTCATCCTCTATCCAGTGTGTAATACAGATCAGTGGTCCATGTACTTATGGTCTAAGCATTAAATGCTTGCTGAGATGTCGGCCCGAAAACTTCATTTGACATCGGGCCGAGGTCGGGCCGATATCGGACTTCCGAACTTCGGCACCGAGACACTGCCGAATATTTTAAAAAATTTGAACAATCGAAATCAAGTCTTTTCAACTCAGAAGTTATTTAAAAAGGGTAATCTTTGTTTTGAACAAAAAAAATCCACATTTTTATTTTGAGGCGATCCCTCTATTTTATATTATTCAAATGAGATGAGACAACACTTCATTTTCAGTTTATTTAATTCAAGAAAATTCTTGATTTCTGGTCAAAAATCATAGATTTTTCATTCAAGCTTTTGGCTTCTTTGTATGTTTTATTTGATGTTTTATTTTTAAAACCCTTAGAAAAATAATACAAAATAAATAAAAAAATTGTAAAACGAATCTTGTATTCTTCATCTGATATTTTGAATATATATACATAACACAACCCTGAGAATGCAAATATCCATGGCCCATGCTGATTTATTGCTGATCCACGTCATTCACGTGATTCACGCTCAATTTTATTCAGTTTATGTGTTGTTTCTGGTGATTTCTGGCAGTTTCTGGCGCGAATTTGTTCTCGTAATCGGTCGTGAAATTCGCCTTTTTTCGCATCGATCAATACCATATTTCTTTCAGAGTGCAGTTTTTCATGTCAGTGAACTCGCGTCGCGTAAAACAAGTTGAAACAAGTGTTTGTTTTTGTGTATTACTCGATATAGTGGATAAAAGTTTGCCGCAATGCTGAACGTGAGGGGATAATTTCATTACCAGCGTCACTTAATCGAGTAAGTAAAAGAAAGTAGAAATATGTAATGTTTTAGTGAGTTCGTTGCGTGTTTATTATTTCATTTCTAACTGAAACTATTCCCGGCTTTTTTGATACAACACTAGTAAACAATGTTGAAAATTTGGAGTTACGACCTGTACAAATCGTGCGTAGAAGTACAAAAGAAAGGGGAAAGATGGCGGCCAATGAGCTGTTTTCATTTTATTTATTAGGCACGATTTCTTGAAATGAAGACTTTGAAGTCAAAATCGGCTAACCCTCAACATTTTCAAAATTTGTTTTTTTGCATTTTTTGAATCTTTTATCAAGAGCGGTAACAACCCAGTTGGCGATACTTCGATATCTTTTCCCATTTTTTAAAAATAATTAGTGAAAATGCTTGAAAA
This sequence comes from Platygaster orseoliae, assembly GCA_030522825.1. Taxonomy (NCBI): domain Eukaryota; kingdom Metazoa; phylum Arthropoda; class Insecta; order Hymenoptera; family Platygastridae; genus Platygaster; species Platygaster orseoliae. The sequence goes on from JAPYZL010045920.1 coordinate 4,539, forward strand.
GCTAAACCCGTGGGTCTCGGAAGTCAAAACCGGCTATCCCTATATGGACTCTTACGGGAAATCCGTGTTTTTTGTGTTTTGCGGGAGGTTTTTGAAATCGCGATACGCTATGAATACTATCTATTGCTTGAGTAGTAAATTAGACCCTTATTCTGAGTTACTGCAGTTGAATCTTATTGAAAAAACGAAATTCCTTGTCATCTGTCAATTTCGAAAAAGTGTTAAGTGACGTGTCGAGCTGTACAATTTTGTAAATTTCGTACCTTTTTGTAGTCGACAAATATTGCGATAGTAAAAAATATCATTAAATATAATTTTATTATCGATAAATAAACAAAATTCGTTAACATAACAACCCTAATCACGTTTTTCGCTTCGCTGAAATGTAACGTATTTAGAAATGTTGGGGATAGCCGATTTTGATTTCCGTGACCCCTGGGGTTAGCCGGTTGCTTATTTTAAACGTCTTATTTCACTAGTAAGACATTAAATTAAGACCCAAAACCATATGAAAAGTAAAAATTAGACTACAAATTTACTAATTCCTCAGACAAAAAGTTAAAATATCTCAAAATGTGAAAACGTGAACGTTTTTTCATTGCCCTGCGAAATAATTTATTTGTGGGTTAGCCGATTTTGACTTCCAGGTCTTCAAATGTGGTAAACTCGATCGCTTCAACTGCATTTTCCAGTAAACTATATTTTGTTAAGTAATATGTGAGACGTCAATTATGATGAAGAAAAAAAAATGTGTTTGACTAAAAAAAACATGTGATTTGCAATATTTTTACATTATTTATGAACATATTGTTACAATTGACACATAAGAATAAATTGTTGTAAATAACATAAATATGAATTTAATCAATAATTAATATAGAAAATTGAGAGCTCAATCATATTTTTTTTTAATAAAAATCACTTGCATTTTTATAAATAATATTTATAACATACTATACATTTTATATTGTAAATTTTTACTAAAAAATAAAATCACTATTTTAAATTGTGAGAATTCTACAAAATATTATATCTAACTTTTTTCTGCAAAAAAGCAAAAACGAATTTTTGTGGGTTACTTTTTCATAAATTACTCAATTAAAAAAAATATTTGGTTCACTTAAATAAAGTTCTAGTTCTAATAAACAATTTTTTTTTGTTTGTAGAATATTATTTTTTGAACAAACAAATTAAAATTAGTAGAAACGTAAATTTTTTTGACTGAACAAAAAATTTACTTAAGTGAAACAAATATTTGGTTCGTTGTATAAGGATCAAATGTTTAAGTTCGTTTACCTATTTAGAGAAAGTGTGCAAAAAGATTTTAAACTGGTAGAAAAAACTTGGAAAAGCAATTTTAGAAATTGTAAATTTATTGAAATGGACAGGAGCATAGGAAGAAAAAGTTTTTTAGAAGGGTTTTTAGAAAAAATAAATTTCCTTTGAGATATAAAAACTTTGAATCTTTGACGATCTGGCGACAGAAATACTGTTCTCTTTTTAAATTTCAGGATTAAAAAGCTGAAAATATTTCCAAGTCCAAAATCACACATTTTCCGTGTCCGTGTTATATGGAATTAGATTTTTGTGATTTTCAAGATTTAGGTGTTTTGTTTTTTCAACTTTTGGTGTTTTTCATAATTTTTTTTATATGTTTCATTATGGATTTTTTTTCAGCTTTCTAGAATTCGATACTTTAGAAATCGAAGTTTGGAAATATTTTAATTTTATAGATTTTTACAAAATTCATAACTACAAAGATTTCAACTATAAATATCATAGATTCCTAGAGTTTTGGTATTGCATGTGATTTATAAAAATTGTGTAGTACCTTCTGGAATTTTTTTAGATTTCCAGTATTTTTATGGATTCATCTACAAAACTTAATAATGTGATGCTACATTATGAAACAGTTAAACAATTAACAGTATTTAAATTGATTTATCAGAAAAAAATTTTTTTTTTAGATTTTCATTACTTTTGTCCGTATCTAGACAGTTAAAAGAATTTTCTAGTACTTTTCTTATTTGCTATATAAATTTTCAGAATTATTTTTACTAAGATTCAAGGTTTAACAGTTTTTAAAAAAATTATATGTATGTACATAGTTTTTGAGTATTAAAATATTTCTAAAATTTCCTAATTTTTTTTTAGTATTAGTGAAGCTTGAAAAGATTTTTTTTTTTAGATTGCTACATAGAGTTCTAGAACTCGATGCTCTAGAATTCAAATTTTGATCGATTTTCAGTAATTTCATGGCTTTCTGGAAAAATTGCTTATACATAGATTTTAAATATTTAACGCATTTCTTGTCCTTTTGTATGAATTTGAATATTTATTAGATTTTTTAAGTATTTTAATAAATTTATTGTATTATTTTACATTGTTGAATACCTTTTTTACAGTTTGTTGCTCTAGAACTCCAAGTTTTATTAATCTTACACATTTATTAACATTTTTTAGAAAACAGCTCTTTCATATACTTTTAGTCATTCTTCAGTTTGTATGATTCAAAAGATTTTCTGAAATTTTTCTGGATTTCTGCACAGATTTATAGAATTCAATTCTCCAGGGTTCAAAGTTTTTTAGATTTACAGCATTTTTGTATATTCTGCTTTTTTTATAATTCAACTTTCGTTTGAGAAAAAAAATCTTCTGAAGTTAGGAATGTTGTTATTTTTTAGTTACTCAAATGAAGAATTTTGAAATATCGTTCAATTTTGAAAACTTGCATGAAGCCATTTGTTACGTTCTCTATTTCAGTAAGTACATTTTTGGTAAGTATTACTGTTATTTTGATGCATTATTCTTGAAAATTTATATACACATTATTTATTAACATAACTTTTTTCTTTCCACACGAAATAATAACCAATTTTCTCCTAATTTCGAACTCCCAAAACTCCCGTCTGCCTACGTTCCTGACAAGGGACGATACGTGATTAAAATTCGCAGAAATCGTACCTGAAATACTCCGTCAACAAAGCCCCACCTTTCGACACATCCGCTTTAAGCAGCGTTGGAGAGTTGACGGTGTATAAAAAAGCCATGTAACCCTTTTCCCCGTACACGCTGCATCGATACTTTTTTCTCAAAGTAAAAACGCCCTCGCAAAAATGACACGGCGATTAGTTTTTTGCAAAAAAAGCGAGAGGGAGGGGGGAGTTGAGCCGCGAATAACGAGCGCTCTCTTCCGTTAGTTCCATTAGAAATATTGATTATTCGTTGTCGGGCCTATCCACTTTAAGCTGGCTTGTTCTTCCCCCACCACGTCCCCCATTTCCACCGATGTACCAACACAGACGCGTCCCTCGCTCGCGCTCTCTCGCTCCAACGTTTCGCCTTCTCTATTCTTGCGTGTAACAACTGAATGGTTGCCACACCCTTTCGTGGTCGTAATCAGCGCTATTGTTGTTCTCTCTCTTCTCTCTTTCTTTCTCCCTCTATCTCTCTCCTTTGATGCGTTTATAGCGGACCCTGTCCAGCTTCCCCGGTCCCAAAAATGAATTACCAAGATGCCGGTATTCCTTTCTCGCCCGAAACATTAGTCCTAACTGGTTTTCCTTAATTTCCCGTGTATTATCGAGGATTTTTTTCCCTCAAAGCAGTGGCTCGAAGGTAACGAACCTGTCTAACCGAATATTTATTCGAAAGTTGGAAGAAACGTGAGGCGACAACAAGATTTGGTTCCTGAAAAAATTTATTTGAAAATTATGGTTTTTGTGAATCAATGTAAATTAAAGATGGTGTAAAAATATTCTATACATGAGTAAGTAACGTTGTATGTCATTGTTTGTATATTTTCTTTTTTAGGTACTATATCTTCATTTTCGTAAAAAACCGGTAGGGAGTAAATGAATAAGTAATCATTGAAATTTTCAATGAGATATATTTAAATTAATTGTTTTTATAGTCATCATTATTTCGACGTTTTATATAAAGACATTTCCTTTGTGAAATAATAACAAAAAAATCGTAATTTTTGTTCCTTATAATAAATCGTCCGAAACTCAAATTTGATATTTTAATTTATTTCTTCAGAGATTTTTACATTGCAGCGTTGGCTACAGAATATGAAATAATGAAATGAAATTATTTTGATCATTGGAAAATCTGTTTATCTTAATATATTGCACATATGGGATTTAGAAGTCCGACATAATATTATTAAAATAAAAGGCTTGATATTATTTTGGATGTATAAGCAATATTATTGTAAATAATACCAAATTAAAAAAATTTATTGATTATGATTCGAATATTGATAAATTTTAAAATAAAAAACAACTTCTGAAAAGTAAAGAAAGATTTTTTAAAGTGCCCAAAAGACTGTTCTAACGAACGGTTCAATTTATACTTGAGAAATGAAAATCATATATTATTACTTGTTTTTTATAGTATCACAGCGCATACGTTTTTGATAAGAAATTCGAAAATTTCTGATTAGTTTCGAATAAGTATGAATTTTGTAGCAATTGGTTGCCCAAAAATGTACAAATTTTTGTAATCTTTGTACATTTCAATATAAAGTAAGAATATAAAAAAAATGGCAAATGTGATTTTCGTTGTTAAGAAATATAAATAAATAATAAGCTTAGGATGTTGTAAGTGCCGAATTTGAATTTTGGAATTTTGCGGATTTCGCGCCCACATTGAAAAACTGATTTGGTGCTCTTGAATATTATTATACCATACTAAATTTTGATTTAGTCAGAAAAATTTCCGTTTTTACTAAGTTGAATTTGTTTGTTTGAACTAAAAATATTTTACAGTCAAAAAAATTTTGTCAGTCTGAAATAAAAATTCATTTAAGTAAACCAAACATTTGGTTGGTCAAATAACGATCAAACGTTTGTTTGAGCCAACGAAATGAGTTTTTCAGTACCTCAATAAAAAATTATAATTTTTATTCAACAAAGAACTAAATATTAAATTTTTCAGTAACGCTTAAAAAGCCTAAAACAGTTAAACGCTCTTTTTCATGTCGCAAACTCGTGACAACTGACATTTTACGATGAGTTGTGTTAATTCGTGAGCCTGGACAGTAAATTCGTATTTCGCTTAATTTGGCCGGTAATTAATTTGAACGCTTGGAATTGCAAATTTCATTTTCCGCCCGTCGCAAGGCACAAAAATTGCCAATTTACAATCGCGTTTGCAAATTCACATACTATTAAAAACCTTAACAATGCGCGTAATCAAGTTTTGTTGGTACGCTTCGAATCTTGAGCGAGCATATAATACATCAGCACCGAAGCTACCGAAACGTTTCGGAGTTTTTCGAAATGTAATCTGTGCGGGCAAAGGTTGCAAGGCCGCTCAAACAGACGCAACGGTGATAACGAGTAAAGAGCGTCTCGAGTCCCACTCGAGCAATCACGCTCTCGTAGTTTAGCTGGGCTTCTATTTATAAAACACTGTAGTACAGGAAAATTTCGTTGCATCGACGATTTGAGGCTGAAAAACGTAACCGTTTCGTCATTCGTGATATGCATGAATGCCTTGTCAACGTAGAAAACATAGAAAGTTAATCAGGGGCGTAGCTAGGGAGATTTTAAGAGTTTAAAAGCCTTTCGAAATTCGAATAAATAGATATTTATGCTACAAGGGAGGAATGGAATAATTCTACGAGCGAGCATTTGGGGACGAGCGGCAGCGAGTGCGCAAGCGCGCGAGTTCAATCACGTTCCTCCCATGTAACATACATGTGCATAAAGTTAGCAGGGCAACATTGGACTACAATAAAAATGTGCATACCATAATTTGCCGTTAATTTGCCGTTAATTAGTTGTGGAAAAAAAAA
>JAPYZL010045941.1:0-10862 GCA_030522825.1 Platygaster orseoliae
AGATACTTTACATCTTTACCACCACGAATACTCGTGTCAGGTTGATAATATTTTCTATCTGCATTCGTTTGACGGACGATTTTCTTGTAGTTTCCCACGTCAGCTCGTGTCACAATTGAATTATCTGGTATTTTCATAAAAAGCAGTTCAATCAGTCCTGGTGTTCTCTCAAACTTCTCAGTTCCTACATGAACAGCGTCTTCTGTAATACTTATTGACGCATTTCCAATATGCAATCTAGTTTCCAACAATCGCACTCCATACAGCGTGTCAAATTTATTTTTATGAGTCCTATTTTTTAACATTTTCAAGTACATAGTCACTGGATCCATAACAGCTGGTGAACTTACCATGCCTGGATCGAATGTTTTATCACTGATGGTTTGATTGAAACTCTTGGAATTTTCGCTCTGTTGCTCATCAAACGACGGATCCTCTTCTTCTTCTTCTTCTTCTTCTTCTTCTTCTTTTTCTTCTTCTTCTTCTTCTTCTTCTTCTTTTTCTTCTTCTTCTTCTTCTTCTTCTTCTTCTTCTTCTTCTTCTTCTTCTTCTTCTTCTTCTTCTTCTTCTTCTTCTTTGATTTCTTCCTTCTTCACTTCTTCCGTTTATGTATCTCGTTTCGTCAACGATTGGAGTGGATTGATGATGGGCTTGAAGACTTCTCGCACAGAGGTCTCTACAGCAGCTCTCCCATGTTTAAGCAGACGATGTTTTCGGCGAATGGCTTCACTAGCCTGCACGATATGATGTAATATATCTTTGCGCTGCATGATGTCACCTTGATCAAAGTTCAGGTAATACTGATGTTTTGTCCAGATTCACTTCAATTTATAGATGCGAAGCAGTCGAATCCTCTCCTGTGTCGTCTATGATCCATCTCACTATCTTTATCAACCACGATAAAGCCATATTTTTCATTCCAACACGCTGCACATAAATTTCGAAAGTATTCGAACGTCATATCACTGTTCACATGATCGTTGTATATATTATTCAAGTTCATATCATCTTGACCAAATAGTACGAGCATATTAACATTATCTCGAACCAAGTGTTTCGGAATATGTGTGTATGTCTGACACAGATAGAAACTGTCAACATCTCGATGACGTCTCATACAAAAGTATGCACGTATATTGTTTTGTTTTACACATGCTACATCATCGAAAATCATAATCGAATTTGCTTTGACTTCATCTACACTGACAATTTGCTCATTGTCATTGAATGGGAAATATCCTACTCCTTTTATTGGTTCGATGATTTTTTCCAAGTACTTGTATTTCGGTTGCTCGAGTGACTTTGAGTAAATGTAAACGTTCTCAAATCTCAACCCGTTTGGATGTGTAAGGAGTGAGAGTAGCGCATTAGTTTTTCCACAATTTGATGGACCACATATAATTGCGCGCACTGTATTTGATAAAAGAACACCATGACGTTTTATAGTTTTTTCTCTACTTGCTACCTTATCAAAGTTAGCGACAGGTAGTTTAATGTTCTGCGATTTGAAATCCATGACTTCATGCATGTGACTGACTCGATTTACTATAAATAGGGGGCTTACATAGGCTTAGGCTCAGTCAGTTACATGCAATGAGAGTGAAAGGACGTGGTCTTGTGAACTCAGTTATTAACAAGCTCCCTGTAGAACTTCACATTCCGGGATATCAGTTTTGTGGTCCAGGCACCAAACTTGCTCGTGGAGATCGTGCAATCAATCCTCTCGACGCAGTCTGTAGAGAGCACGATATTGCTTACTCGAAAAATCGTGAAAAGCTATCAGTGAGACACGAAGCTGATAAAGTTCTCGCAAAAAGAGCAATTGAACGCGTGTTCACCAAGGATTCTGAAATTGGAGAAAAAACAGCTGCCCTTGGAGTAGCCGGTATCATGGGAGTCAAAGAAAAACTTGGAATGGGATTGAAGAAGATTATCAAGAAAAAAGTGATGAAGAAAAAGAAAACAATTCCATTCAGGAAAGTTATAGATACCGCGAAAATAGCAGCTAAAGCTACCGGCACAGTGCAATCTACTTTGAAAGAAGCACGAACAGCAGTGAAAGAAGCTGGAGGAAAGAAAAAAGTTCGAGTGCCATGAGTGTTACCAGTGCCAAGTAAAATTGGGGGCATTTTACCTGCCTTTTTACTTCCAATCTTCGCGGGATTAAGTGCAACAGGAGCATTGGCAGGTGGCGCTGCTAGTATCGCAAAAGCCATCAACGATGCTATAGCCGCCAAATGTCAGTTGGAGGAATCAAAACGACATAACCTCAAGATGGAGTCGATCAGCGTGGGAAAAGGATTATATTTGAAACCATATGGAACTGGTTTGAGACTGCATTTAAAAAACGTGTAGAGCTACCGAACCGACAGCTGACCAATGTCGATTTGCTGAAATATGCGAAAATTCTTCAAATACCACATTTTCGAGGTGTATATGTGAGAAACGATTTGCCGATGAGTATAAAAAAAACTAAAGCGGCCATTATCAATTTAGATTCTAAATATGGCCCTGGAACGCATTGGGTAGCATATCGAAAAACCGGCAATCAAATCATGTATTTTGATAGTTTTGGCAATCTACAACCACCTCAAGAACTTATGGATTACTTCGGTATCGGTAGCGTAATCGAATACAATCACAACCAATATCAAAAATATAATGAGATAATCTGTGGTCATCTGTGCCTGGATTTTTTACTGAATAAAAGCAGTGATTGTGAGTGAATATACATCAGTCTATTGGTGACAGACATGGCGGATTCATTGACGCTTACACTCTCGGGAGTTACATCTGCTTTAGAGTCAAATTATTTTCCTCCAATCGAACTGTCTAACCAAAAAAAATACTATTTGTGGCTAGTAGAATTTTTGACATTTAATTCAATTCCTAACATTGACATGGACAATAATAAATTTTACATTGGTAATGATATAATAACAATACCTCTAGGAAGCTACAAGTTGGAGGATATAGAAAAATTTTTGAAGAAGAATATTGCACAGGATACTCAACTAAGTTTACGAGCTAATAATAGTACACTACGCAGTGAAATTCGATGTAATAAAAGTATTGATTTTCGATCTGGTAACTCAATTGGTAGATTGTTAGGCTTTGATCCACAATTTCTTAAAGCAAACGTTACACACAAGTCTGATTCATCTGTACGAATTCTTGCTGTTAACGCTTTACGAGTCGAGTGCAACATCACTACCGGCGCATATATAAACGATAAGAAAGTGCACACTATACACGAGTTCTTTCCAGTGGTACCATCAGGATATAAGATCGTTGAAGTGCCAACTCACGTAATTTATCAGCCAATCACCGTACAAGCAATACATCATCTGCAGCTGCGTATTGTTGATCAAGAAGATAAGCTATCGAATTTTGGCGGAGAAGTTATCACCATTAGACTGCATGTTAAAAGTGAATAATGGGGATTGTCTACGGAGAGTATATAAGTCCAGCAACATGTCCAAGAACCATCAGTCATCGCAAACCTCTCAAAGAGCTCACACTAGAGAACATCCAGTTTCTAAAAGGTCTCGGTCTGAGAATCCAAAGGAGATTTGCTGCCTAATTTGTCTTATACCATGTTATCCATCGAGAAGAAGATCGTCTTCGACGAGTCAGTAGCGCAATACGAAGTCTACGCACACCAACCGTACTCTTCATCAACGTTCAACAACAACGACGAAATCCGCATCAGTATCCAGAATCAAGATTCGTGTATGCTACCTAGCAAGAGTTCGCTGCATATACAAGGAAGATTGACGAAAAACGATGGAACGACAGCCGTTGAACATACATCAATTGTGAACAATGGCATCTGCTACATGTTTGAAGACATGCGCTGAATGCAATCGAGATAGAAAGAATCAAGAATGTCGGTCTCACAACAACTTTGAAGGCCTACGTTTCGCAAAATCCTAATCAAGAGGACATGATTGAAAACGCTGGATGGATCATTGACAACACAAGACATATAACCAACAACAATGGATACTACGATATATGCATTCCACTGAATTTCATCTTTTGATTTGCTGAGAATTATCAACGAGTTATCGTCAACGCCAAACATGAACTAATCATTCTACGAGCCAACACAGACGTCAACGTGATCGAACAGCCTGCTGCGAACGAAGAACGATACAAGATAACCATTAGTAAAATCGAATGGTTAATTCCATGTCAAAGTTTCGAACTTAGAGAAAATTCGAATGCTCAATTACATCGCTACTGATCCAACTATTTTCATGAGTTTCCGAAGCTGGAAACTCTACGAGTATCCACTTTTGCCCGAAACTACAAAGCATGTGTGGAATGTTAAAACAACGACTCAGTTAGAGAAGTCGAGATATGTCATCGTGGGATTTCAAACTGAACGAAAAAATATGAGAACTGGAAATATGAGCAACTTCGATACATGTAATTTGCGTGATATGAAATTGTATTTGAATTCACAATGTTATCCTTATGGAAATCTTAATATTGATTTTCAACGAAACCAGTTTGAAACGTTATATGAAATGTTTGCGAATTTTCAATCGTCATATTATGGCAGAAAAAATGCTCTATTGTTAACAAAAACTCAATTCAAAGATAATGTACCTCTCATTGTTATCGACTGTTCTAAACAAAATGATTCTTTGATTACTGGACCAGTTGATGTTCGTCTCGAGTTTGAATGAGCGGCTAATTTCCCAGCTACGACTACTGCATACTGTCTTATTGTACATGATTGTATCATAGAATATCGACCAGTCAGCGGCGTTGTCAGAAAAATATGAAGCGAGTAACATTTGATTGTAACCCACCTATAGTGCATGAACTGCACGCGTGGGATTTTGCGTATAGAGAAGCTTGACGTGGTTCATGGGAACAAGTTGCACGAGACCGTGTAAGATTCCAACGAAGAATTGAAAAAATTGCGAAAATTTTGAATGCTGTTTTATAGAAAAAACTGTTAGAATGTAAGGAAAACTGTCATTTGAATAAATGAAGTAGTTAAAATGAATATCTACCCTTTTTATTTTAAGCCCGTCATGATAAAATGAATTTCAAGTTATTTGAATGTGACTGAAGCCAACGATGTCTGCAACCAACTATGAGTAGAACAAGAATCATTTTTCAAGTATTCTGTTAAAGGTGTCACTATGGCCGAGGTGTTAAAGTTGATGTATGAAGCATCGGAAACTGAAAGGTAAGTAGGTTGAAATCTCGACCATGGTGACACCTTATTTTTCAGGAAAATGATAAACACATAAATTACAATAAATTCCAGGTTTATTTTCATTGATTTACATATACATATCATATGATTCAACTTGAAATTTTTGACAAATATTACAATTGCGAACAAATGGAGATGGGCCATTGATAACGTCCCCAACTGAAGGCCAATGTTTTTGGCATCGACGATAGTTAGCGATTTCTGGGTCGAGCTGAAGTTCCTCTGGAAGTTTCTCCCAAGTGCATTCGATGTCGTTGCTCAGGTAGCCAATGATGAAGTCGACTGGTAGTTCTGCGATGTCTGCGGTGTCCAAATTTCTCAAGCAGCGTGAGTGACGTATGAGCGCGAGAGATCTTCTCGTTGACGGGGTGATGCCATAGGTCTCCCAGAACCACATCCTCAGGCGACGAGCATTTTCCGTAGCACATTGATGTCCATTGACATTGACAGAGGCGTGGAAGTTCCTGTATGTACAGGTCGAGACTCACAAACTTTTCAACGATGGGCAGCCCATATCTTTCAAATCGATGATGACGGGCCATTTTTTCAAGGTTTCCTCGAGCCATCCCTTCTTTTCACGACCCTTGATGAAAATATGGCTCGCGTTCATGAGTTTTCTGTTCACGATGCTCTTGTACTCGTTGTAGGGTACATCACCAGCTGCCCAAGGAATGCTGTGGTAGTTGCCAGTGAGCCAGGAATTCTTAGTCTTGATTGTTGCAGGCAGAATCGACCATGGGCACGGTGGTCGGAAGAGGATGGTCTCTACGTCGTTGGCTGGTTCAATCATGATGATGGCAAGCTCCTTGATGATGAATCTATCGTCACCCCCATTGCCAGGCATGGAGAAGCCTTGAACATCGACGATAAACTTCATTTTTGCTCGAGATGTTTCCGCTAGAAAAACTTGATAAGAATGATGCTGTTGCTCTAGGATTGCCCTTAATATAGGATCTCTCCCCACTCCTGATCGACCCCCTCCACTTCTATAGCAGAAACATATTATTGTTATTCCGACATTTTACAAATTTATTTTCAACATTTACCTATTTTCGTTTAAAAAAATTCGCAAGAGTTCATTCTTTCACCGAGGTAATAGATATGAACTTGCTCAGTCTTCTCCGAGGCATCTTTTCCAATTGTTCCGAGTTCTCATGTAGCATCTTGAAGGCGCGCTCAGGTAGGAAGATGAAGAACTCTGTATCGAGAGTCAGAACGATTTTCGGTCCGAACGATGTCTTTATTTCAGACGCCTTCGTCACCAAGTAGGTCTTCTTCAGGTCCAGGTCGACCATACTCTTGTGCTCCAGGCGGCAGACTTCATAATATAAGGTCTATCCCCACCACCACTTTTTTCACTTGCAACGCCATCTACTGCTGAGTATATATTTCGGGGTCTGTAATGATTATTTGAATATTTGGTGGCCCTGAAAAGGGCCGGTTGTATTTATTTTCTTTACTCGTTTTTTAGCTTTTTGTAGAGAATATTTGTTTTAGGCTCCTCTTTGACTTTCTCATTTTTCGATGTACCATACTTGTCAGATTTATCATCTGAAAGCAGACATTGGCAGTCTTCTTCATCAGCTTTTTTCGAACTATTCATCTCGATGGATACTTTCAAACAAAATACATTTTACTCTGCTACTTATACTTATGCAGCCAGTGGTACGAGTTTGCTGTCACTATTTTTCTGTAACACAAGTTGGATAACCACTATTGCCAACTTCTGCACCTAGGCGGGCTTCAACAGGAACAGTGACGTCATCTACGCATGTTAAAACTTGCAAATAAAAAATTGTAGCCCTGAAAAGGGCTGATGTCAACATTTGTCGACGGTGGCATCGCACCAAGTCCTCGTCATCCTCAATGAGTTATGCGGGCATCGCACGACGTCCCTGACGAGTTTCGCAGGCATCAGACCACGTCCTTGACGAGTTTTGCGGGCATCGCACCACGTCCTCGACATCCTCAACGATTTCCAACCGGCTGCATAGCCCCACGTTGACGAGTTCCGTCGGCTGCTCCAGGGACTGCTGCTGCTCCTCCGGGGGACTGTTGCTGCTCCGCGACGCGACTGATATAATTGGTTTGAACGCTCGGATATATCAACTCGCACAGACCAATGAGCGCACCAATGAGCGTGAAGCACGGGTAGTGGTGGGGGGAAGCGCGTTCAATCAGCGCACCAATCAGCGTGAAGCACGGGTGGGTGGGTGTGAGGGTGGGGGAAGCGCAACCTCACCGACTCCGCCGAGTCAACGAGTGCATTCGACACGCGCTCGCACTACGAAAAGGTCGTAACCCACTCGCTCCGTGAAGTAGAGGTTCACCGGAAAAATTCATGATTTTTCAGGTTGGAATGTCCTGGTACCGGCCAACGTTCTGATTGGTCTTTAAAGGGGGGGGCGAAGGGGAAGGGAGGCAGAGGAGGGGGGAGGAGAGTTCTGGAAAAATTGCTTTTATAAAAAAAAACTGCTTTTAGAAAGCTTTCAAAGAAAACATTTTGTGTGGCCCAGAACTCTCCTAGCTTAACTACTATCATTGTTCTGTCCCTAAATCTCACAGTTCTAATGAACTTAATAATATATGTGAAATTCGAAAAAATTTATTTGAATTAGATAATTAAGTGTACAATTCTTAGATTTTTCAAAATCACAAAAAATCTTTCTGTTTATGTTTTCTCTCGTTTATATACATATTTTACGATTTTATGTATCAAGCAACTTTATTTTCAAAAACTCGATTCAGATAATTTTTATTTTATTTCATCTATGAATTCGGTTCAAACTACAAAGTTTCAAGGGAAAATAACGATTTGCATGAATGTGACACTTGTTCAAAAATGTCACTTTTTGAAACAAAGAATTCAATGCAATAAACAGCTGCTATTTTGAAATTAATATAGATATTTATCTGAATTTCGACTCGAGGCATACGAGTTTCATTAAAAAAAATTAATTTTTATTGTATCCTGGGAAGTAGGAAACTTGCGTCATAGAAGTATATGACTTTTTCGAAGTAATGGATCCAAACTTTTGACCGGTAGTGTAAGTCACTCATTTCCGTGACGATTATTCTTTGTGCACACGACATGTGAAATACATAAGTACTTTTTCTCGGATAACTCTCTAAATCTGAATCAGTCAAATTACCGCAGATTGAATTTATCGAACAAAATCGACAGACATATCTGTTCAAATTTGGTACTTTTGCCTTATAAGGCCTTACGGACAGAAGTATTTGTCATCCGTTGTATTGCGCGCATGCACTAACATTGATTTGAACTCGAACTCGCGAGGTCAACAATTCCAAGAGTTAATTATTTATCTAAATAATCATAATTTATATGATAAATTCAAAAACATTATAGCATTGTTTCAGTTATAATTATAACATATCTGTGTTCACACAAGTTGAACTATAACTTGAGATATGTCGGTTAGAAGCTCACATGCTCTTTTTTCTTTTTTTTTTTTTTTATTTGTAAAATTTGCAAATTAGGTGTTGTTGACTTTTTTTATTCATCGTCTGGAATTGAGCTGAAACATTATTTTTTATCTGACAAAAAAACTACTTCATATTTCCTGAAAATTTGTGACAGGCGCATGCTGTCGGAATGACAGACTTCATCTGTGATCATAACAGATGCTTTAGTCGATGTATACCCCGACGATCATAACAGATTAAGCTGTCACTTTGACAAATGTATTTTTTCCGAACGCTTTTGACAGATTTTTACAGTCGCGTTTGAAATTGAATCTGTCATATTTGACTGATCCAGGTTTAGAGAGCAGAATCTTCTCATTGCCTTATAAATCGCAAGTCGCATGTACTCCTGCGGCCCCCACGGATTGGACCGAGGATCCCGACCTATAACGAGATTAAATTCTTGAAAGCTCGAGTCATAATGATCTTCTTTCCCAAAAAATCTTACAGCGAGTTGAGCCCGCACTTTACCGCGCCGTGGTTTTAGCCCTCGGTACATTATATTTGCCATACTTTAAACCATTCGGTCTCGCTTGGTTAAGGAACATCCAGTTCATCCGCATTCAATCGGGAGGACTTGAGTAGAAATTTTGAGAGCCGTTCGACCGCAATAGTTACTCTCGCGAGAACCAGATGCGAACAATTCATTATGAGAGAGCGCTATTTTCAGAGTTGCGGAGGAGCCAGCGTTCCTGGCAAGAGCGAGATAACTTACAGGAATTATCACTCTGATGGTGATTAACGAAGTGTACGAAATAGAGATAGGCTTCGAAAATTGAAGTATCGATGTTTTGGCAGAGACTTGCAAGATAGGGGAATAAGTAGGAGGTCTTCCCCCAACTCTTCCATCCACTGGTTTGATATTCTAAGCAGCCGTGAATGAGAGGTTAGAATTTAGATAAATATAAAATCGGATTTTGAAATGAATTTAAATTTATATTTATAACAGTTATATTATCATACGATTGAGCAATATTATAGAAATTCACATTACAGAAATATATAAATTTAGAGACTTCAGAATTTAATGAATCGTAGATTCATGAAAAAAGACTCATCGAAAGGATTAAAAAAAGCCTTCTTTGCTTCTGAAAGCAACAAAAAGCACTATTGAAGTGGAAGACATTAGTTTTGAGTTGTATTTATTACTATTATTCTATCTGTCATCACATCGATTGTGAAATAATAAAAACAATTTTTCAATATTTGTAGCACTAAGTTCATTGTGTTTCTTACAAAAAGTGATAAGAGTAGTTGCGAGAAAAAAAAACCTTTAGAGAAAACTCAGATGAGAAATACACTAAGTGGTTGAACGATTGTAAATAAATAAATCTGTAAGAGATGCAGTCATATGTGAAAAAGCAATATATTTAAACGAAAATACTTTTTTATATATATAAAAATACAGGAATTTCTCGAAACGCTGTAAAAGAGTAATGTCTTCAATGAATACTCATAAATTCAATAATTAAACTTTTTTTGACATTGTACTTATCAATTATTATTTTCACTGTCTCTGCCATGTTCTTCTAGTTTCTATAAAGTGATCAATTTTTATGAATTTCCCGTACTAGTTTATAATTTTTGAAATAATTCACCAATTTTTAACTTTTTTAACGAACTGTCACAGTCAACAAAATTTTCTACAGCACCTTAAATTCACATGTAATAGAAATCGTCTTTTTTATAATAACTGGTTCTATGATATTACGGTAAAATTATCAAAATTTGCGAAAACTGATCGTCAATTCAATAAAAATAATAAAATGGATAATAGTCCCCAAAGTTCCCAGGAATAAAAAAAAATTTACAAAATTTACTATACAATGGATTAAACTTACATTTTGTAGAGCAAAAATAGACAGGGCTGAAAAAACTTTTATTTTACGAATCTTAAGTTAAAAAAACAATAAATTTTATAAAAACTACAATGTGGACACAGAGAGATATTAAGAACAATATAAAGCTATAAAAAACAAATAAAAACTGCGAATTATAAACTACATAGACAGGGGCGGCAAGTTCCAAAAAATATTGGGGGGGGGCAAAAAAAATTTTTATGAAGGAAATGGAGAGGGTAAAGTGATTATTAAATGTAGGGAAAAATATGAAACCATATGTTGATAGTACATTTATA
>JAPYZL010045991.1:0-12919 GCA_030522825.1 Platygaster orseoliae
TTGAGTTTCGCGAAAAGTTGTAGAGGACTTTTAGTCTTAGAAAAATCTGAAGAAAATTCATACAAATTATCGTCCGTAGTTTTTCATACACCCTGTATAATATAATTTTTTTATATAGTTTTTATATAATTTTTATGACAATATTATATTGCAGAGTTAAAAAAAATTTTTTTAATGTCAAATATTTAAAACTTCAATGTGATACATTAGAAATTACATAAAAATAATTACAGATTTAAATCTTGTGTTTCAGAGTTTTTTTTTAACAATTTCAACAATATAACAAAAATGACTGATTCTAAAGTACAATATTTTATTGTAATAATTACTAGATCCACTTTCGTCAAAAATAATTATTCCTCAAAATTTGTTTACAGAACGGAATCGCTGAATGGCAAATTGTGTTTTACATTTCTGCGTCAGTGTCTTTTTCAGCAGCGGTTTTGTACTGGATTTTCGGTACCGCGGAGATTCAACCGTGGAATGATTTGAAAAACGAAAACGAAGAACAAGTTTTAAATTGATAACAAATAATCTATTTATTAACTTATACGACTAATCCGACTTGGGATTCATTTTTTTTACTCTAATTAGTTTAAAAAAATACTTTTTTTCAAAGAAAATTAAATTCCTCAATTTATCCTGAAAAGCATCAAAAAATTTGGTGTCAATGACCCCGAGTCATTACTTGCAATAAATTTGTATTCTCAGTGGTTTGTATAAAAAATATTTTCGTTGTAAGAGCGACTTGACATTTGTAACTATGAACGCGTGCCAAATATACCACTGCAAAAGTTCGAACATCGCCAACTTTGATCTTGCTCACAGATCACTTTTTTCGTTTGTTTTATGTTTATTCGTTTATCGTTTCTCTGAAGGTGAGTTCAACGTTATTTTCTTCTTCGAAAATTTATTTACCTGTATATTTTTAGGTAACAAATTTTTTAGATTTTCTCCAAATCAAAAAACACATCATTTTTTCGAAAATTGAGGAGGAAAGTTTTTTAAAGTTCTTTTTTTTATTTACAAAATTTGTTCAGAAATAGATAGTTTACGACCAAACAAAAAATTTTGTATTTTTTGCAAAAATAAATTGACTTCAACAAAAAAACTACACCCCCCCGCCCCGCCCCCCCTTAAAAAATATAAAAAAATCACCGACGAATTCATTCTCAGATTTCTTCCGTTATCAAAATCTCTAGTGTATAATCTGTATTCTCGTATTTGCCGTTTCACTTGAAGCAATCGAAGATAGATTAACTAATAAAATGTGTAAATATAAAAATGCTACGCACTAAAAGTTCTCAAGTATAATAAAAATCATTGTAACATTTCTAAAAACTTCGCATTCACAAACGAATAAACTATGACTATTTTGTTAGTACAAAAGTTGGTCTATCAGTCCTACATTATTTTACGCTTTGATAGCAATTTCTATTAAATAGATTCCTATTATTTCAAATCAAGTATCAAAATGTTTCCAAAAAAAAAAAAGACAAAATGATGATTCTTGAACTTCAACTTAATTCATTGAACGTGATAATTAACACGATAACCCCAATAAACGACTTCACGTTCTCGTACAAAAAAAATTCCGTAAATTTCATTGTGCAATATGCTATTATTTTTCAGAAGAATTTCGAAATTCAGTCAGGTTTTAAAAAGTTCTTTCACAGGTGTCACGTAAATATGTAACAACGGACATTAAAACTTGTATAAAACAATGTACATTCAGTGATAATTTACTCTGAAGAAAAAAAACATAAATCGAAATGGGACTTTTCACAAAAATTAATGGTGAGTCTGATTTATTTAACGTACATCATTGATTCTCGAGATAAAAACTTAAATGAAAAAAAAACACGTTTTTTTTTATTGTACCTAACCTAAAACTAAAAATGTTTTTCAAACTTTTTCAGAGAAAATACCTCGCAGAGGAGTACTTGGAACATTAATGTTTTTGGCTTGCATGTTCGCGTACATGATGCGAATTAATTTATCCATAATTATTATGTATATGGTGAATTCAAAAAATTCTAACGTGACTCGCAGAGATGTAAGTATAGGAATTTTTTTTGAAAGTTACTCATTGAATTCAAAAAATTACTAATCATAAGTTTAATTAGAAAATGGAATTCTTTCTTTACTTTTTTTTTCTATGTTACGAAAAGAAAATGATTATACATGAAATGAAAAACAGTCAAAAAATTTTGAGACTTGATAATAAACCGAATTTTATGTTCAAAATACCAAAATTTTACGTTTTTTTTCGTTTTATTTTAGCTAGAAAATTGATTGATTGGATTTGAAAATCGATAAATGGCGGTTTTAGAAATTCAAAAATGTTCTTATAGTACCTTTATGTTTTATTATTTTAAGTGACAAAATAAATTTCAAATTAATCAATGAAATTATTTCGATAATAAGTTTACATTCACTCGTAGCAGTGAATGTAATTTGCATTCATTACTTACATTCGTTCATTTTTATAAACAAAAAACATTCTTGTAAATCATTAAAAAAAGCAATGAACTATTCAAATTCGTAAACTTTTTGAGAATTCCAAAACACATATTTTATGTGAAAAATTATAAATTAATTCAATCAATTAAAAAATAACTAAATGTCTCTTCTCAAATAAATTCACATGATTCTAAGAAAAATCGATCACAAGCAGTTTTTCAAGAACGTTTTAAACTTAGCAATTCAACAAATTTTCAAACTGAAGAGAAAGCAGTTTGGGAATTCTAAGATTTTTCGAAATTCAGTGAAGTAATACAAATTTTCAGAAATCCTCTTTTGTATATATATATTCCTAGATTAATAACAATCAAAATATGCTGAACTTCATTATATTGCAATTAAAAATTCATAATCCTAAGCTTTGACACAATTTGGACATTTGAAAACAAAATGTATGCATAATTATTTCTTGTATAACTTACGAACAAAATTTGTATTTTAAAAATTATCACTCTGTTTTTTGAAACGACATGAAATTAAATCATACTCATTAACTGAAACTGCTTTTACTTATTTTTCAGTATGGAGATAGATATGACTGGAATGGGGAAACCCAAAGTTTGCTTTTGCAAAGTTTTTTTTATGGTGTTCTGCCAACAAGCGTTCCTCTTGGAATGTTAGCTGAAAAATATGGGGGAACGAAAGTTGTAACGTAAGTAAATTTCTACAATATAAATAACCACAAATTCTCAATATAAAACACGAGACCCATTTTATTTTAAATTTAAATGAGAAATTATTTTTTATTAAGCATATTTTAAAACTTCAGTAAAGTTTTTCAAATCTTTACATTTCAAATCTTTTTCCACGTAAAAATCTTGCAACTTTTATCCAAACTATATCTAAAAATTGAAAAATTTTCACTTTGGGAAATTCCTGTAATGAAAATATAAACTAAAAAAAAATCGTGATAGAAATAGTATAAGTATTTTCCATCAAACTTATAACCAAATATAATTTTTTTCAATTACACAATTTTTTTTTCAAAACAAATGAAGAATTACAACATTGGTGCCTGCATTGTTGAATTTGCTTATCCCATGGGTTGCTGGTACACATTGGAGTGCTGTTTTCGTGATTCGATTTGTGATGGGACTTTTTGGGGTAAATTTTTGAATCCCTATTGCTAACTTTTAATTGAAAAAAAAATTAATTTTCCGTGATTAAAAAATGTTTTTAGGCTGGTGTTTATCCGGCTTTGCAAACGATAATGGCGAAATGGGCTGTGCCAAATGAGAAAGGCATTTTTGGATGGACTTTTCAAGGTATTTTCAGATTGAAATTTTTTTCATTTTATTCATATTCAAAAATTTTGAAATTTTCGAAGTAAATAATTTTAGGCATTGGCGAGTGAGGAAAAAATATAGACTTGCACTGAAACAAAAATCTAGTACTTTTTGACATATTGCATATTTTACATATTATATTTTAGAATTATTTTATATTTATATTGTATATTGTATATTTTATATTATTTTGTTTATTTTATAATAAATATTATATATTTTATACTATAAAATATTATTTTATTATTTTATATTATACATATTGTACATAAAGAATATTGTATATTTAACAATATTTTTATATATTATTTAAGAATATAATAAAACTCACTATGTATATGTCAACTTTTTTAAAAATTATATAAGAAAATTTCAAACCTTCAAAATGCGAATTGTACTATAAAAATCATATATATATTTTACAATACTAAAACACTAAATTTAATTTCCATGTCTAGTGAAATATCGATTGCTAATTGCGAAAAAAAATTCTTTACGAATCAGTATTTATCGAAAATGCCTATATTATTGTAAAATCTACAATATACTTTTGCAATGTCAATAATTCATAACTATAGCATGACATACTAGAAGGTACATAAAAATACAGCAAAAAGAATTTTACAGATTTTAATACCAGGAAAACTGGCAATATGATATTGCAGAAATCACAACAAATTGTATCTACTACAAAAATATCATTCAACAAAGTTAACAATATAACATAACAAGTATTATAATATAACATAACATAAATTACAATATTTTAGACTGGTTCCACAGTATGACATTTTTTATTATATTAAATTGTTACTCGTTTTTTTATCAGTGATTTTACAGTTCTAAATTATATTTTTTTATTATATTTCTATATTAAATTTTTCAATTTTATTAATTTTGTTCACTATCTAATTTTTTTATTATAATAAATAATTATGATTTAAATTATTAAAAATAATATAAAATTATAATTTATAATCATTATTAAATAACTTTTTATAATTAAATTATAATATATATTTTAAATTATAATTATAATACATTATTATAATAAATATTATAAAATTATAACTTATAAAAATATTATTAATAATTATAATAATTTTATAATAATTAATTTTATGATTATCAAATCTGAGAATTATTTATTCATAAAATTTTGAACTTTTAAATTTTTCAAATTTCTTTATTAAATTTTTTCGTTCAATTTCACAGTTATCAATTATTACTCGATTTATACTGAGTGATTTTACAGTTATGAAAAAAATTGTCCGTTGTTTTATTCTTTTTGTTGGTCACCTTTTTTATTTTCTATTTTTAATTATTTTTTTAAAAGTAGTGTACATCATGTAAGCTTAAAAATTCCTCATTCTTTAATTACTTGTACAATTTTTTCTTTTATTTCCATTCCATTATTTTTAAAGACTTCCACATTTGTTCAATAAATCTTGAGATAACAAATAACCATCCCACACACAAAAATTTTTAAATAAACTTTTCATACTCAAAAAATCTCTTTTTGTATAGATAAAAAAACTAACAAATATATCAACTTTTCTGTTTGCATTCATGTCTCCGTTGTTTATAACTTTTCATCTCTCAATTTCATATTTCCTTTTCTATTTTTTTGCAATGTTTTAAATTTCTCCTTTTTTGTTTATTCTGGATCTAACAAATTATCGAAAAATTCAAAATCTGTCAAACTAGGAGGTCCATTCGGAACCTGGGTCACGTTTGGTTTATGCGCTTACATAACCGAACTTTATGGTTGGCGCGCGGCTTTTTACACAACTAGTGGATTAATTTTTATATTTCTCATCTTATGGATAATTCTGGCATACGACGATCCAGATGATCACCCAACAATAACAGCAAAAGAAAGAATTTTCATTAAATCGCGAATCGGATCGAGCGTTACCAAACAAAAAGTAATACAATTATTAAATATTCAACTTTTATGTAATAAAAACAATTACGAAAGTAAATTGTTATTGCAGAACAAATTACCAATCGTGTCTATTATGACATCGGTCCCATTTTTAGTTCTTTTATGGCTGCAATTCGCGTTGACGTGGAATATCTATTTGTTGGCGCAAAGTGGACCCAAGTATACTTTTGAAGTACTTAAGATCGATAGAAAATACGTAAGTTATAAATTTTTCATTCTGAAATTTTTCTTGATACACTATGCCATGAAAAAAAATTCCATAAAGTTGGATTTTCTAGTGGGAAAAGGGTTTTAGGTATTTTCTCAATATTTTATTTAGCTTGATGTAGTCTAAAATACTTTTGCAATAACTTTATAATTATGATAAAGTTATTGCAAAAGTTTTTTGATTGTTTCCGATAATATGATTAGCGATTTGTCAGAGGCATAGACAGAAAAAATTTTCGATAGAGGTTTTTCAAAAGAATGTATATTTCCTTCGTGGCTTTATAATTTGGAATTTTTGACGATCTGGTTACCGTAATTTTTTTATTTATCGAATTTCGGGAATTTGAAGTTATACTAATTTTGAAGTTGAAAGACGCACATTTTTCATATACATATTTAAAATATAACATAATTCGTTTTTCATCATTTTTAAGCAACTGAAGTTTGGATTTCTATACAGTTCTCTAGAACTCGACGCTCGAGGGATTCAAATTATAAAATTTAAAAATATTTTTGAATTTTTGAGGAAATTATAATTACATAGATTTTTTGTATTTGAAAAATTCCAAGAATTTTCGTATTATTTTTTATCAATGGAATTGTGTTGTATTTTCTGGTATTTTTATAGATCATAGTATTTCTAATTTCTAGGAATTGCTCTATAAATTTCTATAATTCAATGCTCCAGGCATAGCACTTTATTAGAATTTATTCACTAGATTGAAATAATATAAAAAATTGTTATATTCGACGTTATTCTAGCGAAACATTCATAATCAGAATATTATTCAAGAAAAAATTCATCAAAAGCTACGATTTTTTCTTTTTTTTTTTGAGTTAAAGTTTAACTTTAATAATTTACATAAAACCATTTGTTATGTTCTCTGCATTTCAGTAAGTACATTTTTTAATATTTCCACTTATTTCATTATTTATTATTGTTATTTTTACGAATTTTTTTACACTTATGTTTTCATTTTTCATCAAAGATTTTTTTTAAATACACTTTTTAATTTTTCAGGGTGGTTTTATTACAGGACTTCCATACGTTGGATATTTAGAGATGTCAGCATTATTTGCTGTCGTAGGTGACCGCATACGCAAAAAAAATGTTCTTTCTGCATTATGGATCAGAAAAATATTCGTTATATTTTGTGAGTTTTTGAATTCAATCAATTTTAATAACATTTCAATTTCGCTTCAGCAAAAATCTATTAAAATTATATTATGAAAATTCATCGTGTTTTTATTCATAAAAATAATCGAAATACTCGTGATTCAAATTCAAAATATTTTAATTTAAACAATTACTTGTGAGTTATCTCTATAATATAATTTTATTTCCACCAATAAAAATTACTACATAACAAACATAAAAGTTTTTTTCGAAATTCTGAATAATTTCTGCGATATTCACAAACTTGAGGTAACTTTTCAGAGTTTTATTGTTGTTTTTTTTCTTGTACAGTATTTTCTTCCATATTTTCAGCCCACGCTATCCCAGCAGTATGTTATATCGCCTTAACGTATGCGGAACATGACATAGTTTTTGTGATAACAATTCTAAGTTTGTCAGTGGGATTTTCTGGCGCATCTTGCCAAACAACTTTGATCAATCATCAAGATCTCGCCCCAAATTACGCGGGGTCATTGTACGGAATCATGAATATTTTTGGAAGTTTTCCCGGATTTGTCATACCTCTAATTATTGGAGAGCTCACGAAAGAAAATGTTTGTTCATAAAATTACAACTATAATACACAAAATGAACTAATTACATAAATTATATAAAAATTTTCATATTTAATATGAAAATTCAAGTTGTTTATCCAACTTTTGCAGCGATCTTGAATGAAAACTAATTATAAAAACTTTTTTCTACACAGAATGGAATTGCAGAATGGCGTATCATGTTTTTCATCTCAGCTACTGTATTTTTTTCGGCGGCTGTATTATTCTGGATTTTGGGTTCCGCAAGTATCCAACCATGGAATCATCAAAATAATATGAAAGAATCATTGGATGCACGCAAAAATGAAAGAAATAAAACCACATGTTAAAGTGTATTTTTTACTCTGGTAAAAAAATTGATCAAATTTTTATGATTCAACGAAATACAATCTTTTCAGTAAAAATTAATGTGTGTATCATTTTCATGTAAATTACTTGTTTTTTAAATAAAGAAAAGGTCAGATGTTATAAATAAATGAAGAGTAATGCTTTTTGAGTATTTTTTTTAATTCTAAAACATTTTAATACAGGTTTTATATATATGTATATAATCTCTGAATAATACACGTTCATTTTTCTCAATCACAATAACATACATCTATAATAATATTTTATAAAACAGTAAAAAATACTATCCTTAATCTCACGAAATTTTAGAATACTCTTTTCATAATCGAGGCAACAGGAAATATTTCTAGTTATATAAAACTTTAAAAAATATTTCAGTTGAACAATAATTTTTTCATTATTTCAACTTGAACTGTTAAATAATTCTAGCCCATAAAATCTTATAAAAGTTATCAACAATTTCCGTTCTCGTACATTTGCAATTTATTAATCTCAAAATCTTTCTTCGCAATACTGCTATTCGTGTCCACGTGAATTTTCAATAATTCGGCCGCGCATTTTCCCAATTTCCACTCTAGAGTCCACGGATTTTTCCTCTTTTCCTGAGTACCAAATTTGCTTTCCGGAACCGGACAATTATACATTTTCCCAGAAACAATGCTCGTTTTCTCAATTTCGGGTTTTTGTACCCTCCGACAAACATGACACTGAAATTCTTCCACGTACTTGTCAAATCCATACTTCTCATCATTTTTCCTTTTGCTCAAAGCATCCAAAAGCCGATGATTTCTTATTCTTTTATCAAGATCCAACAATTTGTGGTCCAGATATTTCGTGTAATTTTGGTCATCGTCAATCAGTGAGTTTATAAAGTTCGCGAGTTTTTCCGGTCCGGAAAAATCGGTTACGGAAATCGCCGAGTTTTCGTTTGGAAGCCAATCCTTGATTTGGATGGAAAAAAATTGTGTTGCGATCTTAGTGTATAGTTTACTGTATACTGTATAGTTTAAAGAACCGAAAAAAAAGAAAGAAAAAAAAGCTTGGATTTTACTTGAGTCTATTTTGAAATTTATGATTATCAAACTTTCGAAAAAAATTTTTGAAGACCCCAAGACTGAAAATTTAGAATTCAAAAACTAGGCTTAAGAATACAAAAATGAACGTTATAAAATACGATGAAATTTTCAAAATTTAAGAGATATTGATGAATACACATTTTTTAAAGTTGGAGATTTGAAATCATGAAAATAATTAGTTTGGTTTACGAATCTGTAAAACTTAATTCAGGAATCTCGACAATTTGAATTGGTCAAATTGGAAAATTTTTACATAAAAAACTATAACAAACAAACATATATAAGAAAACTGAAAATTAAAGCAAAAAAGATTAATTAGAAATGAAAAAAGTCCAAAAACGGTACAGGAAATGCTATAAGTACAAGAAATAAATAAAATACTAAAAATCTAGAAAAAAATTACAAAATCCTCAAAAACTCTGTTGAAAAACTAAAAAATACCAAACATAATTCAAAATCTATGTCGATATAATTTTCACACAAATTTATAAAAATACTATAAATCTGTGAAACTTTGGATCCTTGAGTATCGAATTATATAAATCAATATTGAAATTTATAAAATTACAAAAAACCCTTCACCTTGCATACAAACTGTAAAAATATGAAAAATACCAAAAGTAAAATAAATCTTTGAAATGGTTTTCAAGAAAATTTATCAAAATACTTAAAATCTATAAATACTTAAATCACAAAGCATCAAACACTAGAAATCTATACAGAAATCCATAAAATACCAGAAAATCCAAGAACCGAAAAAAAGGAAGAAAGAAAAAAAAGCTCGGATTTTACTTGAATCGATTTTGAAATTGATGATTATCAAACTTATAAAGAAAATTTTTGAAGATCCCAAGACTGAAAATTTAGAATTCAAAAACTAGGCTTCAGAATACAAAAATGAACATTATAAAATACGATAAAATTAGAGTAAAATAAAATTTTCAAAATTTACGAGACATTGGCAAATAAACAATTTTTAAGTTTGAAAAAACAATTAGTTTGGTTTACGAATCTGTAAAATTTAATTCAGGAATTCCGACAATTTGAATTGGTCAAATTGAAAAACTTTTACATAAAAAACTATGAGAAATAATTATATATAAAAAAAGTGAAAATGAAAGCAAAAAATTAGTTTGAAATAAAAAAAAATCTAAAAAAGGTATAGAAAATGGTAAAAGACAAGAATTTAATAAAATACTAGAAATCTAGAAAAAAATGACAAAATCCTCAAAAATTCTGTTGAAAAACTAAAAAATACCAAACATAATTCAAAATCTATGTCGATATAATTTTCACAAAAATTTGATCCTAGAACATCGAATTGTACAATATAATTCAATATTGAATTATATAAAACTACAGAAAATCCTTCAACTTGCATAAAAATTGTAAAAATACGAAAAATACAAAAAGCAAAAGAAATCTTTGAAAATATCATCCTGGAAAATTTATCAAAATATTTAAAATCTATACAAAAATCCATAAAAATACTAGAAAATCCTAGAAACCTTCATAAACATTGAAAAATTCTAAGATATTTTAGAAATAAATCATAATAATTTTATCATAAATGAGATAGTCAATTTCTCAAACGTTACGATGTTAAAATAAACAGTCATAGACACATTTACAAAAATTTACATATATTTCGTTGTAACGTCCCTGAAATAGAACATTTTTATGACTACATAAAAAATTTATGTTATAAATAATTCATTAAAAAATTTCATAACCTACTTCTCATTTTAAAAAAACCGTCCACTTCTAATAAACGTTCCCAAAATTCCAAACGTTTGAAATAAACAAAATTTAAAAAAATTGTTCCCATCATTTTTTTATATTGAATAATTTTCTAAATCAAACATTACTATTTTTAACTCTAATCTTGGGTTAAGCTGAAAAACCAATTTTTTATCGTTTTCGTTTATTTCTAAAACATTTGAAACTTCAGGCACATTCTAATAAAAAATATACCTTAAACGAAGGCGATCCATAATAAACAGGAACGGAACCAACAATCAAAGGTCGCCAGAGTTTTTCCGTCACGTAATCATCGCAAATCGCGTTTTCAAATGCCAAAGTAAATTTGTAACGCGCCACGAATGCCAAAAATTCTTCATCATACAATTTCGACACGTAATCTTTTTTTAAACTGAAAACATCTAAAATTAACATCAATATTTTCCAGCTTCATTATATAAAAATCTGAATCTCAAATTGCAGGATCTTACTTATTTGGTAATTGACGGTTGTTCAGGCAAGAACCGTAAGAATCAACTTTGGTGTACTTCATGAGCTCGGAAATGTAAAAATCTCTGTCACTTGCGGTGTCACAGTCAGACTGAATGTACAAAATGGGCGCCAGCTCATTTTTTTCGATCATCAGATTTTTACTTTCCAAAGAAACAAAATGTTTTGTGCCTTTGAGAATAAGTTTTCGTTATTTAAAGTTTGGAAAAATGAAAAGTTTTTAATTTTTTGAAAAGTCTCTAGATTCTGAATTGAAATTCTAGAAAATCCATTCTTTTCATTGATCAATTAAAAAAAAAATTTTTTACATTTTAAATTTCAAAATTCTTCAATTTAAAATTTCTATCGAAATCTTAAAATCCAAAAGTTAAAGAAAAATGAACAAAACCACTCATGTATTTTTTGTTTTCATTTATCAAAGTTTGCAATTGTTAAGTTAGAAGTTAAAATGATCTTAGAATTTAATAAATTACTTAAAATTGCTTCTGCAGTTGGCAAATCCGTCAAAGTAAGTGGAACATCGCTATATCTGCTAAAAGTTGAAGAAAAATTGAAGAGATTCAATGCAGTTTTATGAGCAAACATGAGATTGTTCCTGAGAGATTCTTCGTGCATCAAACCCCAAAGATCAGTTTTTAATCGTGGCAATGGCAAATCCTCGATTTTAAAATCACTTCCATAAAATAATATTGCCTATAAAAATATTTATCTAAATAAATATATGATTAAATAAAATATATACAAATATTATACGATGTAAACTATGCAATTATACAGAAAAAAAGATGCATAAATTCATTTGTTAGTTACAGAAAAAAATTGGCCATGATAAATAGCGAATAATTATATAATAAATAATATCATTTTATATATTATTTAAATATTTATAATATATGAAATGCAAATTCAAAATAACTGATTTTTAATAATTGTATGCCAGTACGATTAATTTTTTTATTTAAAAGTATGGTTTCTTCGATTTTTAACTTTTTTTAATTTTTCAATCAAACGCTAAGATTTTAAACTATTCGCACATTTTTCAATGACGTTTTTAATCTACAAATAATAAATTTATAAATTTTTTAATTAAAATTAAAGCTTTCAAAAAAATGTAGTTAATTTCATTTTTTGATACAGATTAACAATTTATCTTAATCATAGTATACTTAATTTTTTCAAATTCTCATCGAGATATTACACCATCTTAAATACTGTATAACTGATGACTTATTAATAAGTAAAATTTCTTTGTAAAGCGTATTTTTCTACTTAACTTTCTTTATTGTGAATTCATAAAATTGAATTGTTCACAACCAAAACTTGTCTATCAGTAAAAATCTGCAATACTGCGCAGTACTTTGATGACAAAAATTTTTTTAATGATTTTCAATTATTTGTAAACTTACTGAATCGTTTTTTTTTTAATGATACGATATTATGTTGAATGGCTTAAATAAATTATATTGTTGAATATATTATATTAAATATATATATATATACATATATATATATATATATACATATATATATATATATATATATATATATAT